>LDMZ01002093.1:0-11872 GCA_001455285.1 Sphaeromyxa zaharoni
TAATTAGATTTAAAAAATGCGCAAGTTAATTAAGTGCGCGAGTTTTTCGCGAAACAACGGTAGATATTTCTTTTGAAGGAACTTATAGTTTATCACTATAACGTAATGAAATATGTCTATGCTGTTGCTTGAATGGAGTTACCTCAGAAACGTAGGTATGGTGCCCAGTTAAGTTATACATACCTCCACTGTCATAGAACTCAAAGATAAAATGTCCCTGTATTTATGTCAGATCTCGTAATTCACTTTTAACAAGAGAAGATTCAACGCATACCATAATCATAAAGTTACCTAAGCTGGCGTGATCATTTAGAGAGTTTAGCGAAACATCCGCAAGGACATGCATTGAAATCCTTGGATCAATTATCTCTATAAAATTCATACCATATAATATTTTGGCATTTTATGAACACCGAAAATCAACAATGATTATTAATGTGAAGAAAAAATTCACGTGCAATAAATAAGGAATTTTTACGGAAAATATAGGTGTGTGAGCTATAAGGAATTTCCCTAGTGTATTTATCACTTATTATACAAAATTTCTCCGATCGATCTTAGGAGTTCATTAAAGGAAGTGCAACAAAATTTTTCAAATAATCGTACCTTGTAATTGATACTGAAGAATCCGTATCTACTAGAGCATCAACAGAATCGTCTAATATTTTTCCCTTAAAGAAAGTAGTTGAATAATCTCTGCTCTATTTATCTGAATTTCTTTTATCACTACCATCCTTTTCGATTTTCTATTATACGTCATTGCAAAACCTGGATATATGATCTGGCCTTCCGTAATTGAAGCAAGTTTTATTTGTAAAACAAAATTTCCTGAGTCTAGATTCAAGAAAGTATATATTTCTTTTTAATTCTTATTCGTTTTGAGCCATGACAGAGTCTTTACTGGGGTCTGTAACAACACAGATTTCATTTCGATTAATGATTTGTTCCCTGACAGTACTTTCAAGAACTGACAAATTTTCAAGCGACTAAATGGCTGCCCATAAATCTTCGTGCTCTTGTTTGAGAAGCTCAGCCATAATAAATTGTTTCAAAATTCATATAGGAAAGCTGAAACAAGTTGTTCTTTAAGATTCAAGCAAAATATATATTGATAAATGTTTCTAAGCGCTAATCCATAGTCCCGAAATCTTTCATTATCTCCTTGACTTCTTTCTCTAAAAAGGAAGCATAGTTAAATATTGGGAACTTATTTTATCGTCTATTTTAGACAGATGATTAGCTATATCCTTGAAGTCACTCTCATCCAGGGATATATCTACTAAGTCCTCATTGATAAATTGATGGAAACATGAAATTATAAAAGCCTTCTATTTCCCCTCTGAGATTTGATAATCAGAAAGGACTATCATAAATCTCTTCAACCATGAAGTAAAATTTGATTTGCATTTTATAACGATCCACTTATTCTCTTATATTTTCGTAAATGCTATATTATAAAGTTTTTATTCTTTTTTGGAACATTAGCACATATTTATAAGGTTCCATGTACTTTGATAAAAAATATAAAACCACACATGCATGTTAAATGGATTTTATTTAAAAATTTATGCTTTTGTGAATTAAGCATGTAGTCACATACAAATTTGAAGCTAAAGATTAGTTTCCTAAATGATAACCGCGCTGAATAATACACATTCGAGTATATGAAAGATTGCTTAAATTGTTAATTATTAACACAACGGGACTTGTAGAGACGTGTACACGGACGTGACTTCTATATTTATGGTAAATTTTGTCCCAACTCCTTGAGACAAATCTGACGGAATCAAGAGAGATTACGAAAATAATTGTAACATGTTATCATGTTAACGGTTATGTAACAGGTTGGCTAATCGCTCATGGCCTAGTTGTTAGGCCTTCGGACTGTCATTTGAGGGTCGCGAGTTCGTGTCTCAGCTTGGGCAACTTATTACTGTTACAATAATAATCATAAGGAGCAGTTTTTAGTCTTTTTATTAAACATATATTGAAATAATATAAAAATAAATATGAAACGGTTAACACTAGTTTTATCAATACATGCAAGATGGATAGTATTACGAAATACATTCAGATAGACATGTTAAATTATGGTCTTTTGCCTTGGAAATATTTTATTTTTTTAGGTGGTTGGATGACTCTTAATTAATAAATTTCCAGAAAAAATATTAACAAATAGGCTTTTGAACTATTAAACTAAAACCATAACACCAATCATGGATAATTCAAAATCTTTACAATCATAAATAATTCTATTCAATTAAGTAAATGTCTGTATAAGATTAGGGGTTTGAAGCTCAAACAATCAAAAATACTTTCAAAGTTTATACATTTTTGCAATATGAATTATTAAAAATACAAAAATTAAACGATAAGGTAAAAAAATAAAATCAATAGCGTTAATAAGATGTAGTTATTGAAGATATCCATTGGGGCTTCTCCAAAATGTTTGTGGCTACCTTGAAAATTGCGTGATGCAACTGGTTACAGTTTTCGAACAAAAAGGAGGCATCTGCATAAGGAACACAATTTTCATGTAACTTTGTATCCTCCCCTAACCTTTTTAACATTTTCTTGGCTGAAGATCCAGATGCTTTCATGTTATACTTTGATATAGTAGTAATTTTTACACCTTGAGGATATGAAACAAGAAATATAAATGGTTTGAGATGTAATTTATACAGAGACTCCAATGCCTAATTTTATATTATATCCATAATTATTATTTACAGAATAATCTGCTTGAAAAATACATATTTTACCACTCTTCGAGATTGAAGTTACAGACTTCTTTAATATTCCATAATGGTAACCATCTTTACAATAGCTATAAATGAACGAATTTCTAGTGTGTGATCTTTCGAATGAGCTCTTATTAACATATCTTAAAGATATATTTTCAGATTTACATCTCTTATGGCATGTTGTATCTAAGGCACTAACATAATGTAAAAATTTGATACGATATATAGGAGTTTCAAAAATCGTTGGGTATTCGGAAACTAGCTTAGAAAAGACATCTTTAAGAGATATATATTTTGAGACTTTACGGTTAGATGATTCAAGAAAAGTAAACCTACAACAACAATTGATCGTCTATTAAATGGATCGGGGGATGTAAGAGATACTTCTTGGTATGAAGGTAATCTAAGTATATTTCTTTCACCTAAAGAAACTCCTGAAAAAATATAGAATTTTACATTCTACAACATCTGCACCATCGACATCACCGTCAGCTTTATCACAATTGCAGGCACAATGACAACCTTTAACAGCTGATTTTTCCTTCAGTGTTTGTTTAATGGTATCACACTGTATGTAGAAATCTTTACTTGGGACTAAGCCAACATTATTGTCACAGTCTACAGAATTAAGGAAATCATCTTTAATAATCTTTCTAGCCTTAACCAATAAAGATTGAGCCACTTCTTTCTAACCTGCCAATATTGATGATCATCCCTATTTAATATTTCAATTATATCCCCAACCGAAAAGTCTAAGCCGATTTCTTTGCATGGTGTGAATGGATCGTCAAGATGATTATAATTGAATTGACAGCGAAACCATTTACAAGAGTTTCTGTACACATTTTAGCTGATATTACGAAGTGATTACTCAGGTATAGAAATTATATCAATTGGTCTTTCAGAAATATTCCAGCTCGGGTTCTTATTTTTTATACATGAAACATTAAAACTAATGCTTGATTTTTTCTTTTCTTTTTCAATAATATTAACAACTTCATCAAGATCAACTCCTTTAATAGGAACACCATTTACTTCTAATATTTCATCACCGGGGAAAAACAATCCTATATATAATTAGATAATATACTATCGCTTCAGTCCTTAACAAATTAAAATAAAAGGTAAAACTAACCACCTAATTCAATAAACTACTTGATTAAACTAAAATTTCACAATGAACTGTTAAAATAAACTATGTAGATATCATTAGTAAAAAATGCAATTAATATTTTTTAAGAATATTAAAATAAAGTCATATAATCTATTTTAAAGAATCTAACGGTAACAACAAAAATTTCACATAAGAATTAATAATAATTCAAAAATATAACAGAAAACTTCAAAGTTCCGGTAAAAACTTATTAATCAAGTTTAATGACAAAATGATTTCACTAAAATTACTAGAAATCACTTTCGGAAACAGGTTATTTCTAATGGATTAAGGGACATTTTTATCAAAATATGAAGATCTTTTGTTTTCTATTTATTCAAAACAGGAATTAAATAGTTTAAATCAAGGAATATATTTTCCTTTAACGGAGCTGCAAGGATGAACAAATTGATGAAAGACTGAGCTAGCATTTTAGGCAGGGTTATTTTTCCTCTATCTTATTTGATCATACTTCATAGGTGTAGCATAAAAATACTAGTATGACTTAAGCTAATTAAAAGTCACATATAGTGGATGTGGAAATATGAAGA
Organism: Sphaeromyxa zaharoni; assembly: GCA_001455285.1. Classification (NCBI taxonomy): domain Eukaryota; kingdom Metazoa; phylum Cnidaria; class Myxozoa; order Bivalvulida; family Sphaeromyxidae; genus Sphaeromyxa; species Sphaeromyxa zaharoni. Next base: position 4,449 of record LDMZ01002093.1, read on the forward strand.
TAACATAGCTAAAATATTAAATCTATGTCAAAAATGGTATCTAAAATACGGATTTAAAGTTTAATTTTATTGTTAAATGTTTCTAGATGAGCGAGCGAAATTATAGACATGATAAAACATTGATTAGGCATATACTATGGTCTAATCCTACCAGTTCCGTTATTTAAGACTTAAAAAATATTGATTCATGTCAAAATTTAAGCAATAAAATATCGAAACTGAAATAAGAAAACTTTTTTATTGAACTTAAAAACCAAATTAAAACCTATATAAATTTGGAAGAATAATAATTTCGGTGATTAATTGATATAGGCAGAGTATTTTTTTGTTAAAATCATCACTATAAAATGATAGAATTATTAATTGACCTTTAAAACCAATTTTTTAAGTCAAATAGGATAAAACAGACTTTCTATATTCATGTAAAAGTCATTTTATTGAAATTTTATAAGCTAAAATTGTAAAGTAAAATTGTGCAAAAAACAAGGTATTTTTAAGTATTAAGAAAGTAAAAATCAATTTGTATAAATAATGAACTTTTAGAGTAGTTTATATGGCTGTGAACTATATATGAACAAGGCATTTCATTTTATTATGATTTATAGAAACACATACAAAAACACTGAAAATAAATATTTTTAAGAAATTGATATAGTGAATATAAAAGTATTGATAGACTTAACAAAACTTCATATTAAGATTACATAACATAAAATATATATCATTGTTTCTAATAGTTTATGATGGATTATTTTTTTGTAAAGCGTTAAGTTTATACATTCTTATACCAAAATTATCGAAAGTTCAAAATCCTCGAAATAAATATCTTCTGTTTAAAAAATAAAAGTTTTGAGAAAAAGGTAAGTGTTAAAAAGCATAATTGATAAACTAATGCATAACTCTTAATTATGATGCAAATAAAAAGGTCGAACGAATAGAAGCGTAGAAAATTTTTAATATTAATTGAAAGTATTTATTACTTTTTAATAATAAAAAAATATTGAAATATTAAAAAAATCTTATTTATTAGAAACAATATTTCAGTCATTAATAATATTTTTACTGATCAATATTTTTAAAAACAGTTTTTAATATTTCAGAAATTATTATTTTTCCAAAAAAACAAAAACTGTGGATTATTACTACAAAAAATAAATCTATATCTGAACTAAATATATTATCACTACTAATTTTTCGGATTAAAATATTATAAATATCGTAATAATTCAAGTAATCAACGAAAATATATTTTTAATATTTTGATTTTTTTCGATAAAGTATTTTGTGTTCTATTAAATGTACTACAAAGGGCCATGAACGTTAACAAGTTTAGTTAAATGTTTTTTATATTAATTATTCTACAATTTAGAGTTTCTGACAGATAATATTCTGTAATGCTGAAAATTTTAAAGATTTATCGGAAGCTGTTAAAAATGGCTTTTTATTTAATTGATTAGAAATTAAGTGATTAAAATACAAAAATCGAGCATGGCCTAATAAGTGCTTTTGCAATAGAAAAACATTGATTGCTTCAGACTATATATACGATCAGAATTGTACAATACCAACATCTGAAATTTTTTAACGATAAGCAAAAGATGTTAATAGAAGAAAATTTACATGCTAAATAACATTTACTTCTAAAGAAATTTCTGTTTATGTTTTATCATGACATCAATTATATATAAGGTTATCATTTTAACTGATTAATTAATCATTCTAGTTTCCTAAAAAAATCAAAATAAATCGTAAATATTTTAGAAGTTATAAAATCCAGTAAGATTGAAGATTTTTAAAGTTTTTATTCAAATAAAACATAAGCCTAGTCAATCACATTAATAACATTCAATACTATCAAAGAATTTATGTAAAGTTGTTGACGAGGAACATTCGAAATGTTAATTTTTGGTTAGTTTGTAATCAACCTTGTGATGCAATATTTAATCATTTTATCAAGAATGTTGGAAATTGTTGAACAAGTAGTGGTTAACTGAATTTCAGTTCAAAATTTTACATGTTCAAGTTCGTACTCGGATGATTAAAAATGGCACATTTAATGACTGAGAGGCTTGTTTCGATTCTTTTACGGATGACAGAAAATTTAATTTCGTATCTGAATGCGTCAAGAAAGGAAGCAGCTTTTCTAATGAGGGTATGCATCTTGCCGCAGCAGATATGTTAACACATAGGGTTGATTCAAAGTTGTGTGTCCGAGAACTTGAACAAATGGAAGATCTTAATACACTTTAACGAATCCATAATATAATTTTTGTAGAAAAATATATGACATTTTATTAATCCGTTAAGTCAAATCGAAATAAAGTAAAAAATATTTACCACTTTTATCTGCAGCTTGATTTTTGATAATTCGAGCAATGCGTATTGAATTTTTGTTTCGGTTTATGAGTGTGAACCCAATAGGTTCAGAAGGTGATAACTCTAATCTTGACACCTGAACCATATCATACACTGAACGAATAGTTCCATTTTTATGCCTTTTTACAGACGTTTTTGTTTTGATTGTCGAGATTTCATCGATGTTAATTTCATTTTCACTTTTAGTGAAATCAACAGATACTTCGTAATTAAATCTAGAATCATTTTTACAGTCTGAAATATCCTTCTTGAACAAACACCATAAAACTTCGTCATATGTAGCTATCACGTTCTATAGAGTTGCAAAAAAACAAGTTAATAAAAAAGCCTTCATAATATCTCCAGTCAGGGAATTCTTTAACTTAGAATATGTACTACGGTTCTCAAACAATTGTATTTCGTCTACAACCTTTTTAATCAAGAAATAATAAAATCATAAAACCTCCCTTGTTAATGCACTCATATTGGTTAAAGGAAGGTTTTTTTCTGTTAGACACTTTTGAGCATTGAAAATATTTTTAGAAATCTGTTATAGAATAGAATTAATCAGTAAATTGTAACTAGTATAGATTTTATAACATTTTCACTCAATAATAACTGTCTTAATTCTTCAATTTTATCTTTATCACAGTTATCAACTATTCCTGGAGATATTTTTTCAATGATTGTGTTTACTTCATTTTCAGCTATTATTATTTTCACGTTTTTAAAATTATACTGATTAGGAATGAAGATTTTTTGCCAGAGCCATTATTTATTCCTTTTCTTTTTCTTCTTCTCGCTGAAAAAAATCTAGTTAAACTCTTCCGGAGGTTGTTTCTAAATGTATTCTGCTCATTGCTTTCCTCACTTTCTTCTTCAAATCTTACAGATTTTAAATCTTATACAAAACCTTTAATATTTCGAAGGAAGTATCCGTCAAGAGATTCCATAGTAGAGGGAGCAACACCAAGGCAAATCTTCTTAGATTCTTGAGCCTAAATACTCGAAACGAAAGGTTGTTGTGTTACTTTTTTAATTATTTGAAATATTGTTTCTCCAGATAAACCAAATGTTGGGTATCCATTAATGAGTACTATGTTTGTATTTTCTTTCAATCCGAAAATTTCTGCTGGACTATCTAAAAAAATAAATCTTTATCATCAGGTTTATTAACTTCTATCAACTGAAACAACAAGGGGGTGAGGATTGGTTTCACACTCATATGAAACCCCCAAACTCTCATCGGAATTCTCTAAGGTTATTGTAACGTGCCTGGCTTTCCGCATTCTCTTTTCGTCCGGAAATTCCACCTTAATCGATAATTAATGCCGGGCTTATCATGACATACTTCGCTTCTTTTAATTAAATCTAGCTTCTCCATGCTTCTGGTTTTGTCGATATGAGACTGAGAATTTATTTGAAGAATAGAATTCATATTTATTTTTAGTATTTTTTTATTAAAATACTTTACTAAATTACTAGATTAAAACCCAAACAATGGTTAAATTATGAATTAATTAATCCATACTTTTCTGTATGTAACATAGACAGAAATAGGAAACTGACAATAAAAACCATGATTTTCTTTGTTTTCTGGATCCTGATTGAGAATTACTGATAAATAATAATATTCAGACAATAATACCTATTGAAATTACATATTTTATTCAATAAGTAGATTTTACACTTAAAAATTCCATTGTATCAAATGAAAATGATTAAATCTTGCATGAAAATAAAAAAATAGTTTCAACATGTATTGATGAGAAAAGCTGGTTATTGAAGGGAACTTACCTAACGTAACTTCATTAGTATACAACCAAATACTGATAAAATATCTTCGTAAAACAATCATATCTAATTTGGTCTGGTCCATCAGTTCATTATGGATATATGTTAAACTGTGAAAATACTTCTAGTTGTTTTTATACTTAACTAAGGCGATGATTTTTCTCTAACGTCAATGAATCGTAGATAAATTTATTGTTATGCTTATTCTGGTGTGTATTATGGGTAAATAAAAGTGGTGCTCCGAGAGAAAAATTTATTATTTTGAGAAGTTGATTTTCTACATTTTTAATTAATATAGGTTGCTTCTAATTATTTTTAATGGCTTTTGTAATAATCTCGAAATAACCTTATTTAGAAATTTATAAAACACAAATCCTACAATAACCAAAAGTTGATGGTTCTTAGCTTTTATAATTCTGATCCTTTAAGGGTTCAAGAATTTAGTTTAACTAAAAAAATAGTTATTTAAACAAACGTATATGTAATATTCTGCTACTAAAATAATGTTTTTGAGGGGCTATAATAAGATATATTACAAATATTTTAAGGATCTAAAGAAATTTAATAGTTTATATATTATGTATTGGTTGATCACTTATTGGAAGGTTTTAAATTGTATTATTATTTTGATCGGTAGAAATTTTATATGATCTATGTCAGTGAGCTTAAAAAAATGATCATATAATCCTATATTATTGTTAAAAATAGGTTATATTCAGCAGGATCTTAATTATTTGCAAAGTTCATGCAACTTGAACATGTTTTTTCCTTCGTTTTCAATAAATGTAGATTCAATATTAAAAATTGAAAATAAATTCATTTTACTTGAATTATTTGAGGTGCAATCCTAATTACCAAAGTTGTCTAAATACTTGATTTTAATACATTTTGAAATATATTTATTACTTAAATGCAGGATTAGTCATCCCTTTTTTAAGGTATATTTTTAATATTTTTGTATCACCTGGTTATTGAAAGAGAGCGAATAACAATTAAATGAGGATAAAAGAATATTTAATGCTCTCGACTTAAATATGTGCTCATAAGATTACCATTCCGGTTTGTCTTAATGTTTGTTATATGGTCGAATAGTTGTAAGCAACAGGAATTGCAGCTATTAATGTCACTCTATAGAAAACACTCAGTCATCAATATGAAATATATAGGCTAGTTAAAAGAAATAGAAACAATTTTGGAATTGCTACATGAAATGAATGAAACCAAAGGCAGTATTAATAATTGTAATGTACATCTTTTTTTTGTGAAATGAATTTTACTACGGATGGTGTAAGTATTTGAAAGAAACTTCTTAATATTTCCTGGGATTTATTCCTAGATTTCACGAATATAGCTAGTACTATTTGGTTTTAATGTAGATAAGAGTATATTTGATATCAAAACAGATGAGGCCTTACATTGTTCAAATGATAATATTTAATTGATCGGAACACGTGCCAGGGTACGTTAAGGACAAGCGGGGCGCGCTCTTCGGCTTGGTATACTTTTGCGCCAACGAATAAATGAGTTTATTAGACGAATATCAATCTCCTGATACAAGATCTAGTATTCTCTGCTGATTGTATTTAATTTACAAATTAAGCGATAAATAAAAATACTTTTGTTCCATCTTTTTCTTTTATTACTATATTTCAAAATAAAATAATTTATCAGCACAATAATTGCCAATCGACATAATTTCATTATTTTAATTACATATAATACAATAACATCAACAGCTTAAGCACTGAGAAGGATCGATGATTATGCGAGGTTGTATCGCACTACTGTCTATATAAAATATATTAAAATAATTTAAAGATCAATATTGTTGTAATCTTTCTTACGGCTATAAAATGCATTATGAAGAGAGTGACGGATACACACATTAACTATTTATTAAAGCATAGGTATCTATATATATGAACTGTTTAAAATATGTGCCTCAAGCGTGGCCCTTATCTCTATAAAATTTTTATGAGGTATTCTCGTAAACCATTTAATAATGTCAGAAGATATTTGTCTCCGTATAGGTTTTGTTTGGAAATTTGCTCAAACTAACTAAAAATTTGAATGGTCCCATGATTATACATCTAATCAAGATCATGATATAAAGCAAAAGTCAACAGATACAGCCGATCATTTCGATAAAAATCACATTAAAGTTTTAAAGTATTTTTCAGGTTCTAAACCTGACCTTGTTGATCATTCATGAGCACATGTTAAATATTTTTAGAAAATCATTTCTGTGATTATAGAAATAGTATTAGGAGTATGGAATAGTAATTCCAAAACACTAAGTCAAAAGCAGATTGGAGCAGTGTTAAAAATAATAAAAACGAAGGCAGGCAGACTTTATTTAATAAGAATATGGACCCTTTTTTCTATATCTTATCTGATTTAAACTATAAATCAATTTGTAATATTAAATTAGAAATTAGTTAATTTTCATCTATGTTACTCTTAATGACACTACTGTGCCACAAAATTTGTGTTCCTTGACTATATCCGACTTTTTATTATTTCTGCTAAATAGAACAATTTTTTGAGATGTTCTTAATATAAATTTTAATATTATTATTTTTAATTTTGGATAAATCATTTATAATAGTTTTTGCCTCCTAAAAAAATAAGTCACAATATGTACAGAATATATTATTTCCAATAGTTCTATATAGGAATGTATTATTCATCTTGGGTTGAAGCTATTAAATAAAAAACATCTGAGCATCGTAGACTTAAGGTATTAATTCCATTAAATTGATAAACTATAAAAAATTTCCAAAAAAAGATAGAAAAGCTAAATGAAAGTGCTAAATAGGCTTCAAATAAATTAAAATGTGCTAACTTATCGTTTATTTTTATAATATTCTAAGCATGTATGTAATAGTTTATTTTTTATATAAAATTCCATGGCATAAATCGAATAAAATTACTTACTAAGGTTTGAACAGCCACAAGATACTTGTGTTTAAATAAGCCGTTAAATGAAATAAAAACCTAGTTCTAATTTTCACGCATAATAAAATCATATTACAGTGAGAGAAAAAAGATTAACCGCTAGAATACTTCAAAATTTGTACATCTTTTAGCATATTGTTGCAACCTCTTAGGGTTGCTACATTCGCGAGATAATAATTCAATAGGGATTTATCCCATGCTGGCGGTGTAAAGAAAAAAGTGATTATGCATATTGTCGTAAACACTCCCAAAGAATCGGGGGCAACGAGTTTTATCTGACCACGAGACATCACATTAGACTACATATTACTTTATCA
>LDMZ01002122.1:0-11222 GCA_001455285.1 Sphaeromyxa zaharoni
ATAAAGTAAAACAAGAATAAAGAATATTTCATGACGTCATCATTTCGTATTGTTTTTTCGATGTAGGACTATAGATATTCGTAGGAGCTAGATTTTTGTTGCACGTTCCTGTTGTTCCTTTACACCTGTTTTTATTTTTATAGACTCAGATAACTTGTAAAGATTATAACGTGTAACATAAAATGTTCATGAGTACAGTGGTAATGAATTATTTCAAAGGTAAAAACTGGTAGACTGGAAAGCACTACGTATAAGATTTAAAGTTATTCGGGTGAAGAGATTAGGGAAACACACCAATTGGTATTAAGTGTATACTAATGCTAGATAGAATGTTTAAAAATTTTGTGTGTTGAAAAATGTTGAGAAAATATAAAAAATGATTAAAATAAAAACTTTATACGTAAATCACATAAGTCCAATAATATGCCTTTTAATACAATTTTATGTAGAAGAATGAAAGTTATCCTTAACATGGTAATAATGAATGACCTCTAAGTATCACAATTACTAAGAATGACTATGGATCTCAGGAAGAGCGTTAAGGCCACCGACCCTAAGAATGAAATAAGGTAGATAGCAACCCAAACGTTTCTAACTTATAATTTAAGTAATAGTAAGTGTTCCTTATTACCGGAATATTTAAGAAATCAAATGGAAGAATCTATCACAATTTCCCATATTATTATAATAGAATTGAGCATTAGATTAGAGGGACCTTTTGTACAGAGTTGACAGCATGTTCTGTATATCATTTAATTTATCTCACCAAAAACTACCTGATTTATCCTATAAGATCTTTTCAAAATTACTGCTAATTAAAAATTTTAAGAATGATCCAACACCAATACATCTCATAAAAAATTTTACGTTATAATGTTTATTCAGATATGTCACGGACAAATATCTTGTCTCTTTAACAGTTTCTAGAGGTATTTTTTTAATAATAACTAAAAATTAATATCCTTAAATTATTCTTTGTACCAATATAAATTGCTGATTTTAATCTCTTTATTTATAAAAGTATTTTATTGTCCTTGAAGATTAAGGAAAGGAATTATTAGTGAAATAGTAGTGGTCATTTGAACAGATTTTATTTTAATATGAAAAAATAATATTTCGTATGTTAGTAATCTTACCAAATGCCATTAAAAAATTTTTAATATTCTAAAGTTTGGGATGAGGAGGTAATTATCAGATTAATGGATTATTTACAGCCTTCAATTTATTCTAAATTCCATGAATATATCATCAAAATATTTCATGAAATGTAGAACTATTAACTTTATTTAAAAATTTAATTGAATCGATTTAAAATGTCATTAGGCGGTAATCTCTAATTTTTTCCTAGCTGGAAATATCTTTAAATGGATAGATTAAGTAAGTTATTCTTAAACAATGGATCCAGCCGTAAATATGACTGATAAAAAAAATCCACGCTTCGTTCAATCCTACTTTGGGATAGATCTTACGCAAAAAAAGTTAGAAGGCTATACCAAAGTGTGGTAATATGAATCAGATACAGATTAAAGGATAATTCAAAACAGTTTCAAAATAAGTTCGCCGTATCTCCACCACTGAAGTGATCGTTACCCTGATAAGACAAAGAGTGATAAGCCCGATTTATAGGTTAAAAACTCGCAAAAACCGCATCGCGGCTTTTAATATCGTTATTAATGTCAGAGAACCGTAGATTCATTCCTTCTTGTTTAAATAATGTAGCTGAAAATAAAGGTTTTACAACTGAGAGTCTCATCGGGGACATAAAATCTGCGGTGAATACAGTTAAGGGTAAGTTGGATGATGCCCTTGACGTGTCCACTTCGTATTTTTCAATAGCGAAGCAATACCTTGGTGAAAAAACTGGTCATATTTTTCCCAGAACTGTTGATACGGAAGTCACCAATTTAATTACCTACCTCGAGAGTTCTGCGACTCGTCATAGAAGTTTGAACGAAAGGTTCATGGCACTATTAACGCATTTGAGAAACTTCACTGAAGCTAACGAAAATGTAGCTGGTATTTTAGATCTTATATACTCAAATGAACATCCTGAAAACAAGGATTTACTGCAGGAAATCGGTGAAACTTCCAGCATTTTGAAAGATAGGAAGGAGGCTACCACGGTATTGGTCAGTATACTGGAGCGGGTTGCCGATTCGCTTAACACACTTTGCTACTACTCTATTACCGATAGCGAGGATGCGGCCAACCAGTTTAGGAAGGCCCGCTTGTCCTACGACGCCCTGCAGAATTCATTCGATAACTTCAAGGCTAGTGCCACGCCAGGAAACCCTCGAATATTAGAACACGAGCAAAAGCTGAACACTGCCAAGGAAGAATATGAAAAATGTAGGAATATAATGATAGTCAAATTCAAATTTATGGAATCGAATAAAGTTTATTGCGTTAACTCTTTGTTACATTTTAAGACTTCCATTATGTTGAATGGCATTCGAACGTTTAAAATGGCTTATTCAGCTTACTTCTCAAATGATATAGAAAAATTGCGAAACGTTCTGAATATTAGTGTCACTAAATAATTTTTAAATTAATTTCCGTTTGCTAGTCCTAGTTTTTACACTCTATATGAGTCCATTTGAGAATTGTGTATCGGAAGTTTCAAAATTTTGATCATAATTTATTTTTAATAATATTCTTTCCAAATCTTTAATCGGTTCATATATAAATATCAGATATCATATTGTAATAATTTTATTCGGAGGGGAGGAGGAATTTTCTTAAAGGAAAATAAATTGAAGATCTTGAATTTAATTTTGCGGAACTAAGTAAAGTTAAAACAGTCAGTTTACAATTCATTATATTTCACAGTCCCTTGCATAATCATCTATGTGTTGACATGATGTTGAATGATAGTGGTTTTTTATATTTATTTAGCCTTAGCCAGTGCTGTTTTTGAGTCGACTGTATCGGTACTGGTATCGTTATATATATATCCATGCCTTGAATTTTGATATTGTATTTATTTAACTAAATATTATTAAATGCTCAACATATAAATCTTTCTTTTAAAAATATTTTGAAATATATTATGAGCTGAGAAATGCCTTGATTATACCATTCATCACATGGAAGAATCCAATGAAAATGTTACAGAAGGTTTATCTCTCTAAAATGTAAAATATAAAATTATTGACGTTAAAATGCTAATTAATAATAAATTTAGCCATATTTTAATAAAATTTTTGTTTATTTTATAACTTTTTGAAAACACAGAACTTTCACGGTTCTATTGGATTCAAGTATATATTACAATACTTGGGATCACAAATCCATCGCAAGGATAAGTAATCCAGTAACATTATGAAATTTATTTATAAAAGAAGCATATAACCAATTTAATTAAGTTTTATATTTTACAATATACATGATATGTTGGTTGATTGCAACAGTAACTGAAATTTTTATCATCTAACCTAGAGTATCCAATTTTTAACTCAGAATCCTATCTCTTCTGGGCCGAGATAAAAGCAAATTTAGATTTAGGGTTTGCACACAACAAATAAAAAAAATCTCTGAAAATTGGTACTTTTGAATAATTTAGCTGAGGGTACCGTGTATGATTTTTTTAAAAATTTGTTCTGGTTGACTCTTTGTATGCTAAGTTCATTCATTCCTACTTTATCTTTACTTGAGCTTAAATTATAAAAAATATATTTACCTGAAAGACTCCATATTTAGTCATTTTGAATAGTTTAAAAAGTAGTCAAAATATTTTAACGTTATTTGTTTTAGTTTCATTGACTTTTTTTATAAAAATATTTTATTATCAGAAAGTTTGGTAATTCAAAGAAAAAAAACAGTTTAAAAATTTCGTTAGAATCGAGCCTTCACTGTGTCTTAATGGAGACCTTGGATGAAACTTAAAATTTTAATTATGAGCGTTTCCTTCAACTCGCTTGATTAGTAACAGGTACTTTTCAACCATTTTGATGAGTTTCTTATTTTACATTTTTTCTATTTTAAGATCGTGAAACAATAACTCATTATGGGAAATAAAGGATTTTGCCGTACGTCCCAGGCAAGCGCCAATACTTGATGAAGGCCGTGATCACCGATTTGGTTTCTGACCAACCCGTTCTAGTCTCAGAATCCCAACGACCCTTGCTCCTTTCGAGCTGGGCAGATGGTACTATCGACATAATGTTTTACTCGTATAAATTTCAAAATAGTCCAAAACTAGCGTTCTACCCCGAGTCCCCTCGTCTATATCCGTTTTACTACGAAACAAGTTGCACCACAGATTTATAAAATACTTTACAACATGAATGAAAAATTTTATCTTAGATCTTATCAATTCCAAGACTCTGGGATATAGTAATAATAAATCTAAAAATGATTATTTGCTTCAAAAATATTTTTTATTCTGTACAGTTTGATCAAATTTTTCATAGAACCTTCTATCGGTTTTATCAATTTTCTAAAACGAAAGATTTAAAATTGAGTATTAAAGTGAAAACATTGATGAAATTTCAAGGTATAACGTCCATACACAACTTATTACCTAAAATTTCATATCAATAGTGAAGTACTGATAGTAGAGGTATTAACAATTATGAATATCATCTAAATAAATTATTACATATCTTAGTTTTTGGTATATTGTTCCCTTTCTGTAAATAGATAGATAATTGTATAGGAATATATAAGAACAATGCTACAGTCCAGAATGTTTATCAGTACTATGTGGCACGTTTCTTGGCATCAAAGAAAAACACTGATTCCAGATGTAGATATTATTAATTTCAATAAGATGTGGTAAAAATTATATCTTAAATAAAACACCTTTGTCAAGGAGAATTATTAGGAATGAAAGGTGCTAAATTTATGGCGAAATGGTATGAGAATAGATCGATATTTTAAAATTGCGTGATCACATAGGGCCATGGCTTTATGCATTATAAAATCCAAGCAACATTTAAAGTAAACATAATTTTTATGTCGCATATCACTTAATCCAGTGTAATTAATGTTTTGTAAAAGGATCAAGAAGAATTAAACTAACTCAGTGTAATAAAAGCAAAACAAATATTCTAAGAATTGAAATGGGAATAAATTTTACATTTTATTACGCATGCTTAGATTTCTAAATTTTAGAAAATAATGGCGCCATTAATTTAATTTATTTTTTTCCTATTATATTATGAAAGGGATTTTTCAAGGTTTTAATGTGACAGTTCCTTGATTCTGTTTAGTTTTGTTTTCATTTTACCTGAGTCCCTCGGTCTTAGGTTTAAATTTTATTTATTTTTTTCGATAAATTTTTGAAATGTACCAATATTTCAAGATCCTATTTGTATTGATAATACTCTAGTAGATTTCCATGGTGCGTAGGAATTTACTAAGTAATAATTGATTAACGCATATTTACCCGCTGGAGGCTTATAATAAATACTCATTAATAATAGTATTAACGTTCAAAGTTATAATTATCTATCTGCTCCGCCAGCCGCCTCCCCTCATGCAATGTCGTTTCCATGAGGTTGCGACAATACTAATAAAAATTTAATTAATACGTTGTGTAACCATAAGTCGTGAGTGGCATGAATTCAAACATAACCCTATTTATATGTTTCATTTTTAACATTTAAATCACAATAACAAGAAAAATAAATTCTTTTGACCATAGTTATCTCTTTTACAGAAGATTAACCCTATAGATTACTAAAAAACAGTAATTACATTATATATTAGAGACATATCGATTATTATTTAATGCATTGAAAAATTCTAACTTTCTGGATTAAAAATATAAAAGAAGGTAAAGAATATTAAAATGATAGTGAAATCAGAATTTTTTAGTTCATAGACGCATTCTTTGCGGGATCATGAATGAGAAGATTTAACTATAGAGTTTTTGTTTAATATATGCTCTGATCAATTATCGACGGAATAATAAGTTAAAGCGAAATAAAGAAAAATTACAATAGATCAATATAAGCTGAAGTATTTGGTTGGGTAAAAATTGTGGTACAAGAATAATCAAGATTCACTAAATGCGTTGAATGCTTGAAGGCATTTTAAAAGTTTTTAATCAATCTTATTAATACTATTTTAACAGGTGTTTAGATGAAAAATAATTTGTTAAACGTTATGTTTGCGAATAAATATTCACTAATTTCAAAATATGAATGGATTAAAGATTTGAATTTTCCTATATTTTTCTTTAATATTCATTAAAAATTTAAATTAAATAATTTTTACTGGTTTTTGGTATAGAAAAATTAAAAAAAGTTCTCCTTGACTTTTATTGATCAAACTACCGTTTCGAACGAATTTTTAGTAAAATTTTTCAATAGTTCAAACAAGAAGCACAAAACTTTAATTTTACAAATTATGTTGAAAGAAATATGTAGGGTATTGATTTTTCGCTCGATATGATAAAACAAAAGAAGAATAAAAATTGTGTTTATTTGATTTATTTTTATTTTAGCAGAAAATACAATAAAGCACACATTTTTAATGTTTTGAAAGGTTTCTATTTGTGTTCCTTAATATATAGGTGGCTTAATTTAGTTATTTAGTTGGTTTTCAATATGGATGATAAAAAATTGTTACCGTTCTCACCAATTAAGTTTATGAATAAATTCTCTTTAACCGAAAAAATAAAGACATTGAAGAATATTTTACGTGCAAACAGAAATATTCCAGTTGATGAAGAAATAAAAAAATTTGTAATCGAAAACATATCAATGAAAACAATTGAAGGCATCTATGATGAAGTAAAAGATTCAAAACAAGAAGTGAATATGAGCAATGCTGAATCAGTTGGAGTAGATCTTGTTAGGTATCTGTTGCCAGATTTCTTTTACGAGGATTCTATAGCTATAAACATTCTTGAAATTGGTGTAATGTATTTATCAAAAGAAAAAGGTACGAAAACAATCAACTATGTTAATATTGTTCTTGACTCAATACAACAATTTGATGGAATAGAAATTGTTATAAAATGTTTGTTATCAAATCACATCGTTGAATCTTTGATCAATCTATATTACAAGCTTCGAAAGGAAAGAATTATACAATATACTTCAAAAATCATTTCTAATTTAATTGGCTTTTCGGCAACTTACTTATCAGATAAAGTTCTGGAGAATATATGGCAAGGTATTAAGGCTATAAAAAAATTATTCACAAATAATCTTCATAAGGATGTGTTCATCATCGATATATTAGGAAAGTTTTCCTGTTATGTTACTGAAAACGCTGCTCGCCTACTTTTTCGTTCAACCGTTTCTGGTGAAACATTTTTTGAAGAGTATATGCACCTTGTTTTAGACCTCAATTTTAAATATGGTTCTTCCTACGATATGTATAGTAAAAATAAAATAATTTTTTTCAATACCATTTTCAAATGTTCAGGTCTTTTCTTAGTTTTTTATAATCTAAAAGAAGATCATCAATGTTACATGGTTTTGCTTTCGATAAAATTTATTTTTTACGATTTTGCCAAAACCTTGTTTGAGGTCAATGATTGGAGAATCAAAAAAAAATTTCTACGAACCCTTTGTGTTCTTGGAATATATTTTGAGCGACTCGATATAGATTACATAAAGAAAACCTCTTGTTTACTTAAAATATACGTGAATCTATTTTCATTCTTAACATTGATGCTCTTTAAATTTTATCCAAAATATAAGACGGGATATTTCATTGAAAAGTGTCAGAACATGATATCTGCCGTAATATCCAAAGGTTTTCAAATCGTAAATTTACAGCAAATAAATCTCTTTATGAGTTGTATATTGTCTGAACAAGTTCCAAGCTTCTTAAACTTACCGTTTGATAAAACTAAAAATTCTTCTAATACTTTCCAGAATGATCACTTATTCATATACACCTCAATATATTTAAAACTCTTCAACAGTATTAAGCCATCAAACCTTACGGTACAAACAATTTCAATAATATTTAATAAATATATCACCTTTATAGGATTAATTATAGAAAATAAACGTATGGGATATGGTATATCTGAATCATTTTCTCATTTGCTTATTAGTTACCCTTTAAAGTTTTTATCAAAGTGTTCAGAAACATTGGTTAAATTCAATGAAAAGTGTAGCTCAGATTTTTTATCCAGAAACGTTATTAATATAATCGGGCTCTTGATTGAATTGTTAAAATCGACAGATTTTAGGAGAGATATTATTGAAGATATTGTTAATTGCAGTTACTGTTATTTCAAGCAAATTTTAACAATAAGTAATCAATTTGATAATAATACTTCGAAAATGGCTTCAGATTATATTTTGTTATTTTTGTTATGCTTTAAAATTTGTGAAGAAGAGAGGATGGAAAAGTGTTATTCAATCTTCAAAAATGTAACGAAAGCTGTTGGAATCGTTTCTTATTGCGGAAATGAAGATCATAAACATACCATAGGACAGAATTTTTCCATTGCGTCTACTTCTTTGATATTTGAAGAAGAGTTAGATCATATACAAGGGCTTGTGTGTACTAAAAAGTGATTCTCTAGTTTTAGTGCTTAAGTTCGCTTATTTTCATACGCTACAATTTTTTTAAATATACACTTTTTATAATTACTTTTAATGAAAAACAAAAATATAAAAATACAGTTCCTAAATTGCTCGTGTATTAGAGATTCATATGTATCATACATTTGTTAATTATCTTATTTTCTAAATTAAAATATTATTAATCATCCATTCTTTAATTTATTTTATAATTATAAGCACTGCTTAAGATTTGTTTGAGATTTACAATATAATTTTTTTCTTATTATTACATCGGAATTATTATAACAAGAATTGCACTGGCATCAATGTTTTTTAAGCAAATATGATAAGGGAAATTTTTATCTGTCCGAAACACCGATCCCGAAATTCTCTGATATATATATATATATATTCTAAATTTTATAATTTATATTATTTAGCTAAATGCCATCCTAGTATTCCGTAATCCGATTTAATTGAACAAAAATTTATTATTAACTGTTTAAACATCTGTTATGACCAAAATATTGTTCTTTAAATTATTTAGTAGTTGAATGAGTTTAAATGAAAAATCAACTTTTTAAAACAATAAAATCAATTGGTTCATTAGATGAAAATAATAATTGTTAGTAAGGCTTGATAACATTTTTAAATGAATTTAATTTGCTTTTAAAAAAATCATTTTTTTGAAGTAGTTTTAAGTACATGTTGTTTTGACTGGTATCAATAATTTTAAAAAAATGCTATCAGAGCAGCTCCAACAATAGCCTGATTAGTTTCTTTTTGAGTATTTGTTTATAATTTCGCTAATCAGACCATTTGGCCGCGAACGGAATAAATACAGAGCAAACGTGGTTGTACATCAGAGTAATTATTTTGTCTATTATAGCACGCCTCGGTTAGATTTAACGTATTTTAATAAAAGTTTCTCCCTTTAATGTTTAGAAATCCGCCATTTTCATGACACTTTAAAACTAAAAAAGGATAATTCTAATGCATAAATTCATGTATAGAATATTTAATTTGATTAGTTCATATAGCAAATTCACTAAATTTTCTGTCGGGAGTATTGGCCACAAGCACAGAATTAGAAACAAACATGGGTAAGCATTAAAAACTAACTAATAACTAACTGTTGCGATAATTACCGATAGCATACGCAAATAGCTTTTTTTATATTTTTTTAGCTAGGCAAAATTTTAAAGCAAAAGTAGTTGACATTTCAACCAAAAGCTACTCGTCTGTTTTGTTAAATTTTAAACTTGTTTCAACTAAAATGATATATTCTCCTAAATATATGTAATCATTAGACGTATCTGTAATGGGCAGCCCATTTGATTGCCTTTGCTTTAAAATATTTTAGCTTAAAAAATTGGAATTTGAATTTTAAATAATCGATATATACTTTTCATCATCATTAATATCAAACAGTATTTTAAAGGCCATTTTATGTAATAAACAATTCTAACAGGAAAAGATAACGTGATTTTTATCGCTTAATCAAGAATTAAAATCTGAGATAAGTATTTCTGTAAACTCTTGCTTCATCTAATTTTAAATAGATTTTTAATTCATACTATATTACAATTTCATTTAATAATAACAAAAATATAATAAAAAAACTTTCTTATTGGTCTAACGGTTTAACGTTCATAATCCTATATTTGAGATACATAATAAGAAAAAAATTAATTTTATTACTAGCATACTTTATAAAGTTAACTAATTCTAGAGGTTTTAGACGTAAGTTTAGAAATATATGTATATATAGATATTTTTATGGTTATGTGAACAATTTTTTTTTAAAAATATGAAATTGATTCAATTAATTAATGAATTTTTTTCTTGCTGGGGAATTCTAAATAAATTTTAAATATATTACCTATTTAGTTTACAATTTATGGATTAAAAAATATATCTCGACAAAATAAAAAAAAAGTACTAAAATTTTGTCGTTTAAAATAAAATTCATTGATTCTAGTAAAATATTATTTAACGAAATTATGGATCTTACGTAAATGTAGGTTAAAACTCTGTTTTCCGAGTTAATAATATAAAAAAGGAAAAATAATTTTCATGATTTTATTTTCAAACGATGCTTAGAGAAACACTTTTTGATGTCTCATATACTGGTATTAGCTAACCAGATCCTGTAAGATCTAACCACTTAACACTGATACGAGGAATCTGTGGAAAAAAGTATAATTCCTATATATGGCTTATAAAGCTGTAACATGTGCTATATTTAAAAATAGTTGCCAGCTGTCATAACAAAACATTTTTCAAATTAAAGTCGTTAATTTGTATTAACAGAGAAATATTATGATAAAAATACTACTCTGTTACTTTAGCAGTCAATCTGTATGGAATATTCATAAAAAATATATTTATCAGGGAGGTATCATTTTAAGTACCCTGTATGAAAAATGATTCTTTTCTTTCAACTTTACAAACAAATCCATCAAATTTATGGTCCAACGTAAAATCATGCTTCTATTTTTCTGTTATTATTTGAAACAAAATAACTAGTGGACATAAGAATGATTCGTTACCATGAGGAATTTATTAAAATATTGTGGTGGTTGAAAACAGCGGAAAGATTCTGCAGCCTCTTCACGTATAAGGATCTTGGAGATCGATTATTGTGATCTCCGAAGATCCAATGATTTCGCGATTCCAGAGCAGTCTTATTAAATGGCATCAATAATTTGTATAAAGTATTACAATACTAAAAAGTAATTAAAT
>LDMZ01002228.1:0-12841 GCA_001455285.1 Sphaeromyxa zaharoni
CTAACTAATAATTACGATATGTTACGACTGTTTATCCTGGTTCATAATCGCCGCTAACAGTGGAGATAGACCAAAAAGTTATTGAGGTACCTTCTAGGGTACGGTAGGTGCAATTGGTTCAAGGTAAAAACTGACAGGACCTCTCCTCGTGGTCCATCGGGAGCAACTCTTGTTTTGAAGCTCATTTAAATGCAAATTAAAATAAAGCAACTAACCTAAAATCTATCAAAAACGTTTTCCTCTACTTCGTAGGCTAACTCTACCTTATATACTAGTAATTGTGCATACGCATTGTAACAGTAATAAGTTAGCCCAGGATGAGACTCGAACCCGCGACCTTCAGATTACTGTCCGAAGGCCTAACCACTAAGCCATGAGCGATTAGCCGATCAGCTACTTTATTGTAACATAATATATGTTACAATAATTATTCTAAAAAGATGTGACTATTTTTTAAGGAAAATTCTTTTCCAAATCAAAATTTAAGGCTAGGCACTTGTTATACTCATAAAGAATTTAAAAATGGGTATTAACTAAAGGAGCTAGATATTTAACTACGCATATGCATAAAATACATAAGTTTGAAAAAAAACAACTGAAAGCGTTACTAAATTTCTTTTTGTCATTGATATATTGTGGAAAATCTATTGTCGTAAAAAGTCGTATATTTACGACTAATATATAAAATAGTTAGGCGGCCTACGCCGAGGAGATTAATTAGCACGCTAGAGGTAGAGATGTATAAATATACTCCCACGTACCATAACCTCTCAATAATTAACTTCCTTCTGGATAAATCCAGAAGGCCCTATGAGGTGACCAAACTGTCAAACCGAAGTCTTGTCTGTGACATCGTAGGAAAATTTTCGAGATCTATCAATTTTGCTTTTTATTTTTCCTTCGTCTCTATAATAAAGCTAGATTGCAATTTTTACATTTTTTATAATATGCGTGACTGTGATTATGACGAGCGTGATGCAAACCAAATCTAATCCTACGTTAACTTACGCTTAATCCCGAACTACGTTACAGCAATAACCTTAAAATAAGATAGCACTAGAGTGAGGGTTAGTCACTACCACCAATCCACGTTTCCACCTCCGCTCCCAGTCACAGGCGATATCCTATGTTAAGGGAATTATAGCAATGACAATTCGCATAATTATAGTTTAAAGGAACCAAATCTGTCAAAATCACTTTCTTTAGTGATAATACTTTGGTGTTACACTTATATGTATTACAAAAACTTCCGAAAGCCGGTTGCTGGTATCTTAGACTTAAAGAAGCTGATCATTGGCGTCCAAGGAATAACAGTTGAAGAAGACTTTTCAAGTGTTGGAACGAACAATATCACCGTTGACAAAGAAGGGGAAAATGCTCTTAATAGAATTCATGATTGGATCACATGCCATTCATTAAATATTATTAGTATATATGTTAAAGTAGATTTCACATTTATAGTTAATCACAGTTCAGATTTCATTAGCTGGCCGACAAGAGTCCACATGAAAACAGTAAATACAACTTGGAGTGCAATAAGATACTCTGTTTTAACTAGAAATAAGACAGTTTCTGTTAACGAGGATGGAGAATTAGAATAGACAAGGAAGAAACAAATGGATTTATGATGCAATTTTTTCCATGAATTGATATTTGTCTGTTATTATTAGTTTTGTTTGGAAATTTGTATTTATTTTTTATTAAGGCATACACAGTCCAGCTGTAATATTCAAACAAGAATTAAATTAACTAATAAACAGATGTATATTTCATATTCATAAGAAATGATTTAATTTTATAAAAAAATATTAAATTAAATTTATCAAATAAAATAATATTTTATTCTCAAATACACTTTTTATAAGATCTTATGTCTGGGAACAATGATCGATATTATTCTAATCCTGGTTTACTTATGAAACAAAAAAAACAATGTTGAATGAAATCATATTGGATAAGGTGTAACATAATATTTTATTCATATGTAATAATTCCATGACAACTTTGTAATTCTTAAAGGTCACCTAAATTCATTGATTTTTACCTATTTTCTGAGTGTTTTTATTTTGTAGGAACAGTCTGGATGAATGGACGAATATGTGAAGCTTTTATTACTCAAGGTGTCTGAAATCCATGCTACGGAGATCGCGTTTCTTTGATAATTGAGTAATTCATTTCGAGAAAATTATTAATATAACTTTCCTATTACTTATGATAAGTACACATTTTTTTACATATCAATTTCTTCTACTATTACTATAGATATACTATTCTTAAAAATAAATTTATTTTAATATAGAAAATTGTGATTGTTTTTTTCTCAATTTATTTTTGTTCAACACAAAAAAGAATATAATTGATTATTAAATTTTCAAATATAAAGCATTTCTAGAATCATCACCATAAAATGTGACTGATCGTTGCTATATAACCTCCTCTCCTGATGTATCATGAATTACAATTATAAAAAAATAGGAATAGCTGTAAAACATCCGTTTATGCAGTTTAATGAAATATATTTTTTATTAACTTAATTTCTTCTAAAATTAACAAGTCGAGAAAAAATGATAAAAATAACACAAAATGTTAAACAATGGTAGAAAACAAGTCGAATTCATACCAAACTATGATTGTAGGAAACAATAATTTCCAAATGATCTTCAAGAGGATATTATGAAAAATATTAAAACCCGTAACCTATTCACATTAAATAAAAAATCACTTTTCATTAGAAGAAAAACTAAAGATGGCGATTAAATCACTTTAATTCAAAATAAATATAATAACAAAGTAAGGCTACGATCTTCCAGGAAAAATTTAATAAACTTAAAGTACCACCCTTGAATAAAGCACACTAAACCTTTGGCTAGGCATGCGCAATATTTATGCATGATTCTTTTGTCTAATTTATTGTTTCGCCATGTCTCGAAAAAACCATACCCCGATTCAATCTCCCAGACATAAAACAAAAGACGGTGTTGTGAGTTGTGATTGTTGTGGCAGAAAATTTCTTCAAAAAGACATTGATCTTCATATAAAGGACAAATCTTTGAAACTACCAAATGTGAAAAATTCTTTTTTATCATTACGAGTAGTAAAAAAAATATGTTCGGATGTTTAAAACTGTATAATTTTTGTAAAATACGTATAGGAGGATTGCTTCAAACCGGATACAATTTACCTGAATACAACATTAATGAAAAATGTTAACATTCATTTTAATCAGCTTGTTTATGTTTCGAATGACTGCAATAAAGTCGTTGCACGTGTCTTACCTACCAATGGAATTGGTCATATGGATGTATGTATGGAGGAATATATATTAATTAATACAAAATCATCCAAAGGTGATATTGTGTCAATTTCAAAGTGTTATGAGAGCTTTAGGATCGCAAAGTCTATTAAAATTGAGATTAAACGGTAATTGGTTGCTTTTATCATTGAAATTTGAGTAGCAATAATCCTGATACTTCTAAACATGTTTCTAATATAAGTGAGATTATTCTTCCATACCTCGGTAATTAATTAATTTCAAACTTTCGTCTTAATCTCTCACTAAGTTATAAAATTATTTTTATTTCATACCGTCCTGGGTTTTGTTACTCCCAATTTTTCATCATTTTAATTTCATTCAAATATTAAACACATTATTATTTTAAATTTCAAGTTTAATATATACGATTCACAGTCGATTTTGCATCAAAGAACATAATGAAATGTTTATTTATCGTTCCTTGATTCACATTTCGGATTTAAAGACACTACACCATGAAACAATTGGGGTTAATAAGATCGATATAGTTTCACTTTTTAACTTGAAAATTTTGTCTTATAAACTACATCATGGCTTTTGTAACATCTTAAATTTGTTTCTATCAGCGCATCATGTGGAGTTAAAAATAAAATTCTTTATCACATTTTGTTATTTTATAAGTTTTGTTCTTGTGCTTGTTACTTTTTTATTTCCAAACAACCTTTTCAAGTACAACCCACCAGGTATAATCATGTTGGATTGAACTATTTTCTGGGAACCTCTAAGATCCCTGCAAACTTTCAACAATATTTTAAATCGGTAGCTGCTAAACTAAAGACGGGCATGACTTCCAGTTTCTTTAATCACTCATCTTTTTTACAGATTCTAACTGTTTTATTCATTATTAATATAATAAATGAAAGTTTAGTTAAAAAAACAAAATTTAAGATGAGTTAATTCCATCAGAAGGTGGCAGCTAGCATATAGTATTTCTTTTGTTAAATGTTTTCCATAATTTTATATCCAAACAATTTTAGTTATGAGGTCGGTTATGGACCTAATTAGAATAGTTCTTATCTATTTATTATTATAATTTCTGCCAAGTTTGAGTTAAACTAGGTCTAACGCTATCCTTTTATTTTTTCTGAAGGTTTGAAATTTTTCTTCCTTCAATAGTATTCCACAGAGTTTGAACTGTGTGAGGTCAATATGATACAACCAGGTTTTAGATCTAAACGTTTGACATATTAAATAAATATGCTATACCAATATTTACTATGTTAACACGTAAATTGGTCTAGCCATACGCTTAAATATTTTACCGGTAACCATTCAAAAGTAAGCATGGGTTGGATGAGAGCCTATAATTGGAAAAAAACGTAAGATTTTATCCTTGATGTTACAAACTACTGGACCCGTGGCAATAGTCTCAAGTTATCAATCCGTTAACACATATGGCCTTTATCTATTTAAAAATAATAATAAGATATTTTCTAAAGAACCAAATCATGACTAGCCTTTACTGATGTTAAAAAATTATCTGATAACTTAATATAGAAAGACTCAATATTTAATGAATATTAGGGCTTCTCTGATGAACCTATAATCCAAACGAGTACGAGTACAGAATTTTCATTTTTTGCTGATAACGAACCATTGATTGGCCATTCGCAGGTTTCAAATGAATATTGAGTAAATTTAACTAAATATGAGATAATTGCATCATAAATATATGTTGAATTAATTGACACTCTAATGGCTAGTTTTTATATAATGTGAACATAAAAAAATTTCAATTATTATATTGGTTAAGAGAATCGGAAAACCATCCTATTGAACGTTAACCTTAGGAAGCAGTTAAATCAATTACTTATTGATATTAAACTACTAAATATTAATTAAGTTTGGGAAATTTAAAGATATATTTAGTCTATTTTTTTACTTATTTAAAACGATATTTTATCTTTATCTGGCCTAAATATCGTAATTTTGATTAATGCCAAGTAATTACAATATTGTACTGTCGATGCAACCATTGTAAGTATTATAAAGTTCACTTTCCTACCCTTTTTATAGCTTTTAATTTTCTATAGCTTAAAATGGGAAACAAGCTGACAAGTGTGTAATGTGTACCATTACTCGGTTGTTTAACACCGTTGTGATGTACCGTCATCATTATTAATGACACTATCATAAATATTGCCCTGAAAGCCCATTTTTTCAAACAAACTCTGACATCCTTACTTCTTAGTAGCTACCGATAATGTGATATTTGGTCAGATTTATTTTAAATTGCGATTCCTTGATTTCTTTATTACTACTACAAAGATATCAGAGATAATTTCATTAATTTGAAAAACTCAGTCAATTTTATAAAAAATTAATATATTTTTGTTATTTATGCATGAGAGCCAGACTTAATTTATTTGGAAATCGCATAACAAAATCTCAACACTTCAAATGTTAATTTCCATAACCGTCAGATATTCTCCCCAGTTGAATTTTGTTTTGCTTATAAGATACCTTTTTAGTCCTTTTACAGCTAAATACCATTAAATATGTTAGCATTATTTTAAAAAATAATAAAATAAATATAACTTTTGATGATAATAATTTAAATGCATATTTATGAGAAAAAATGCCAAATTTTTTTCTTTTAACCTCATGGATTGTGGGCCTTATCATCTAATTTTCATTCTAAATTATATTATTTAGTCACTTAAGGTAAAGTAAATCATATCTTATCTTCATTCTCCTATTCATACTGAAATGTACCGAAGGTGCATTTTTAGTTTTGGTAATATTAATTTCATTGTTGTTAGGAATGGCCACTACGGTTTCTCAGATCTTTACAGTCATTGTTTAAAACCATTTTTTTAAATCAAAATCAGGGCCATTTTATATTCTTCCACGAATAATTGCTATATTAGCATTAGCACTAATGAATATTTGACCTAAAAAATCGGTGTTAAACTGTTTAGAGTTTTTTTCTTGTAAAATTCAATAATTCTGTTAGATTTTTTTAAAGGATATGCCATGTTTTGTTGCAGGAATTTCTCTACGGTTCTAGTGGCCTTAGGATTAAATTCATATTTTTTTAATGGAACTATAAATTCCTTGCTAAATAACAGGGTTAGGCCGTTTTTTTCTTTTTGCTAGCTATTAGTAAATGCTGCTAGAATGGATAAGCTTTGGAGTTTTTAAGACAGATATCAAGTCCAATCCTGAAATATGTTTTATTAACTACATACAGACCTTTATTTAAAATAAGCTTTATTTTTTTGGTTTTGTTTTAAGATCTTTGACTGCGCTTTACACCTGTGTGCGAGGCTTATATAGTTCAAAATAAATGTAAAATTTTCCTACAATCATAAAATCACTAATAATCTCAACTTTCTTATAATTGCGCTGGTAATTAGCTGTGCACCCCTTACTTTACAGGTCTACCAATCTCAAGATATAAAATTTTGTTAAAACATAGGCCTCAGTTATCTAATTTAAGGGTCATATTAATCCTACATGTGTTTTTGATTTGATTTTTTCAATAGGTATATAGTATGTTTCCAAAGCTATGCAACCTTTTGCTTAGACATAATAGTTCTGCTTTACCATTTTAATAAACATTAAATATTTCCAACTAATTTTAGTTATTGGATATGAAAACACTTGGTTCCGATTGTGTATACATTTTTTTTAAAAATTTTCTGCACTATAATACATTCTCTTTACAATGGATCATGAATAATGATGCAATTTTTCCTCTGATATGAATTTAATGACGTACTAATCGATTATTTCCCTTTATAAGTTGGATTTAGCTAAAATCTACTATTTTATATAAGAAGCTTTTTCAAAGTATCTAGAAACTTTAATTTTTGTTTTAGCTAGAGTCAAACAAAATATTTTGGTATATGGTGGATAGATGCTATATATTCTGGAACTATCAATCTTACTGTAAGTTTTTTTTAAATTTAGAGTCGTGTTTTTTTGTTCTTATGTACATGCTTCAGTTCATTCGTCTTTTTGAAACTATATAGTTAAAATGTTTTAATTTAACGGTTTTAAGTCCTAAATGTGAAGTTGGCTTGTTTTTAAAATTTGGTGCTAAATATTAAACCTATTTCCAAGCATGTGTTTGGCAATTAAAAAACTATTTTGTAAAAAATATATATCTTAAACTCCAACTATTCGAAGAATCCGAGTACTATATTCTGTCATTTTGACAAAAATTCTTTCTTTTAGAATAAAACAATATTTATTATAAATAGAATTTAAAAAAATTATTCGGATAGCATAAATTTTCGTATAATTGAAGATTGACTACAATGAATAAATAATTTATATTTCTTGACAGTGTAATTATTGTATTTTTATTTCCTTTCTAACTAATATATACTAATCTAGATGAAATGATTTTGTCCAAGTGTACTGTTCCTTTTAAGTTTTTTGGTGAAGAGATCATGTTATTTGTTAAAGAGATACTTTCTAATGACCTTGAATTTGATCATCCCGATGTTATTATTGATTCTATGAACGAATCACTTTCAAACATCTCACTTACCTCTCAAAATGACATAAAAGATACTGATGGAAAATGTACTAAAAACGTAACTTTTTCAAAGGAGTATTTTAAAATATCATGTATCCACACAAGCATAAATGTTATTAATGATGGAAAACTATCCCATATGGACGCTGATGTTGTTTTGGAAGGATTACCTATTAACTTTGTCGCTGTAGATACTGAAGGATATGGAGAATCATATAATAAACTCTATGATTTGATTATGCTTCCTATAAAAAATTCAGATTTGTACTCTTCTTTAAATATATCTGTATTTTAAATGATTATTCATTTAACATTGAAAGCATTCCAGATTTATTCTTGTTACTGGTGTTGCAGGATCTGGAAAAACAACGATGGTTTATAATATTGTTAATGATTTAGGGCTATATATCGTACGTTTTGATGGATTGACCGTTACGTCGTAAATTAGTTTTATTTAATTTGATCTTTGGTTTATAGGAAGGAAGAAATTGATAAAAACTTGAAAAAAATTTTCTCATTTGTATGTGACAAAGATTGGTGCATAGTTTTTATCGAAAACATAGATGTATTATGCCCAAAACCTGATAGGTACCTGTCAAACTTTGAAGAAGTCGGATGTTTTAATACAATTTCTTTTTTGCTTTCTTCGTTAAATAATGTAATTTCTCAAGTAGAAATATATGATCCTTGTAGGATAATGTTTTTGTTATTGCAACCACTTGTGATGTTGGACTTCTTGACCCTAGGTTATTGCGGGCAAATTTATTTGATAATGAAGTCGAAATAGAAATTCCAAATTTCTCGCAACGATTTACTATATTAAAAAATACTCTTAACAGATATAAAAGTAATCTTTCCGATTATGATATTCAGCAAATTGTCTCCCAAACTCAAGGATATGTTATTGGTGACATGATTCAGCTTTTGCAGGCTGGAGGGTTTGAAGCAGTGAAAAGGCTATCAAAATTACATTTCTTGCCAGAGAATCCCAGTATAGGAGTTAATGATATCCTGAAATCGGTTATAAAATTCCAGCCAAGTGCAATTCGTGGGGTAAGCGTTGATGTTCCCAAGTGTAGTTGGTCAGATATTGGAGGGATGGATTCAGTTAAAACATTACTACAAGAATGTGCTGAATGGCCTTGGAAGTATCCAGACTCTTTTAAACGATTAGGCATTAATCCTCCATCCGGAATTCTTTTGTATGGTCCACCGGGTTGCTCCAAGACAATGATGGCCAGGGCGTTGGCAGGGAATTCTAACCTTAATTTTATTTCAGTAAAAGGATCTGATCTCTTTTCCAAATATGTGGGTGAATCGGAAAAATCAATTCGGGACCTCTTTAAAAAAGCAAGGACTGCTGCTCCTTGTATACTTTTCTTTGATGAAATCGATTCATTATCGAATTCTCGAAACCTTGTCCAGAGCGATACCCATACAGGTAGCAGTAGTGTTCAGAGTCGTGTTATGGCTCAGTTGCTAACTGAAATTGACGGGATTTCGGGTAATGATGGAAGGCTATTAATCATAGGTGCTACTAATTCTCCGTTTTCACTTGACCCAGCCTTACTCCGAAGAGGAAGATTTGACAGACTTGTCTATGTCTATCCTCCTGATCCTATTGCCCGGAAGGAAATTCTTATGATACAATTTGCCAAAATTCCAATTTCAGATGATATTGACATTCTTGAACTTGTAAGATTAACTGATTATTTCAGTGGATCCGAGGTCGTTGGGCTTTGTCAAGAAGCTGCAATTAATTCGTTGCGAGAAAATATTGAAGCTACTAAAGTAGAAATGAGACATTTTCATGTTACCCTTTCAAACATGAAACCTAGATTACAAAAAAATGTTCTTGAGATGTACGAAAGATTTAAGTCACTTCATCAATAATCCTGTGTATATAGTAAATATCGGTACCACAGAATATATTTATCACCGATCTCCAAAACCTTTTTCTTATCACTATATGTAGAATTTATTTCAGTCAGAAACAGTTTTTTACATACATATCGGAATAGATATTGACCTTCTGTCCCAACTAGTGTGAAACAACGAATGTATTAAAGAAATGGCTGAGTTTCCCTTTGTTTTTGTGTATAAAACATATTTATTTTACTGCACCATACACTATTATTCTGTCTAATATCGCAAATCAGAAATTAAATGTACAATTCATAATGATAATTTTTGACCAATTAAATGTTTAAAGGCCTACACATTTATTTTACAATGGCACTGATATAGACTAAATCATATCATGATAATCCCATAAAAAACTTCTATGGTTTACATAAACCTATATTAATAAAAATCACTACATGTTAAATGAGATGTACCAGTACCTATGACAGTTAATCCAAATTAATTTTATTTTTAAAACAGATATTATTTCGGATCAACTTGTCGGGTGAGTATAACTTCTAGCATTTATATGAATAAATGTCGCAATGTTTATTATTTAATACCTGGTTTTTGTTTATCTTTTGCTCTATTGAAATATATCTATTCTATCCCCCGTTAAATTATTCATGAAGTTTAGCATATTTTATATTTTTCCATAATTTATTATAAATGCTTAAACAGAAATAACAATCAAATTATGTACAGAAGGGAGGTATCAAAAGGATATAAATTTAAGTATCTATTTGCCTTTCTCAAGACATATGGGGCTTTGAGATATTTTTTCTTAAAAGCATGTCATTTTTGCAAGTAGTAACATTTTACAAAAAATTTTTCTGTTAATATATAATCAGTTCATTTAATTAGAATTGCTTGAATAGCAGAAAATTGTATAAAAATTTTTATTGAATAATATTGCAACTCTAATAGCCAGAATCTCTTAAGAAACATCAAACTATATACTAGTTTCAGTAAAGTTTTAAATGTATCATCAGATAAAAAGTCTTATAAAATTTGTTCACTAAATTTCATTCTATTTTATTATAAAAACGTATAATTATGCTTTTAATTTGTGAAAATATTCTTGAATTTATTTTCAAAAATTTCACAATTATATACGGCTTTTAACTTCTTCAATTTTTTCAGGACAATACCAAAAGATATGTACACATTTGTGAAAAATTATATAATTTAGAATTTATTTTACTTGAAAAAATTAATCTAAACAAAAGAATTAATTTTTAATATGTTAGTAAGTCAAGATATTGTTATAAAAAAATAAATCATTAGAAAATTAATTTTTGGTACCGTAAATGATTTTCATTAATTTCATAAGTTTAATTCACGTAAATTTCAAAAAATTACAAAAATAAGATAATTATTAAAACAAGAAAATTTAATCCAAATTTTAAATGTTTGGTGGTTAACTCTGATCGGACTAATATATTTTGATAAAATTTTAAAAATATTATTATATTCTTTCTGTCAATTAAACATTTAAAAAATTTGCATATGCTAAATTGTAACTTTTAATTTTTTTTACAAAATAATTGTCATTGTCTAATACGGAACGCGTTAAAGTTTTTCTAAAATGATTAAGTTAATTTAAAAATAAGTAGCATAAAGTATTCTTTCAAATAAAAAATTATATTTTATCTTGTAGGTAGGTTGTGTAAAGGAATTAATGAATTTGAATGTATTATGCCTTCAGGTCCATGAGTGTATTGGAAAGAATAGCCCCTTAAAGTACAATGCAATATAAAATTCTAGGTTTTAGCCATTTTATATCTTTTTGTTCTTATTTAAAGCTCATACTCCTTTATACACAAATTTCTAAAAATATTCACTAACAATTTCAGTATTGTAAATAAATTATACCAATGAATAAATGTATTAAGGCTACTTTATTAAAATCGTTTATGTCTAGGTTCTTACGTTTTTGTTTTGTAAACGTAAAATATAAAACCATAACTTTTAATTTCGATTATTATATATTTTTTAATTTGAATTATACACTTTTTAACATATTTTTATGTATTGCCATATGATTGTTGAATTCATTATATTTATAATAAAAGTTCTAATGCCCATGAAAATGAGCTTTGAACAATTCAAAAATTTTTCAATCAAATTTTTCTATAAACTTAGCTGATCAAAAAATTGTTTAAAAGCAAGAATAAATGAGAAAACCTCTTGTATTTTCCAAAATTTTTAAAGTAAAATAACTTAAAATTTAATCGCTAAAAATTTTCTGTTCTTGTTTTTTATAGATTGGAAATGATCAAAAATGATGTATACCAATCCTTTTATATTTTTTTACTATATAAACGAAACGATAGTCCTAATTTAAATACAAAATATTTAAAATCAAAATAACAAAAGGTTACCTATAACAAAAAATATTGACTTAGCATACGTGCCTATTATAATGCTCAATGAAGAAATTTACTTGGGAAAAATTACTTAAAATTTTTACATCAAAGAAATTTTCTTCTACCAAGTTTATGATACACATTGTAGTCGTAACGAACTCGAATTATTTCATCCAACTTAGATTCTTTAATCGATATTATTTGTTTTAAGCTGTGTTTCTATCACTTTTAAGGTTCTAAATAAAATTTATTGACTTCAATGTATAGAATTAATTTCAATACATATTCTTATGTACTAAATGGGCTAGCAATGTTTATCTTTAACCAAATCCTACTGACAAAATCTATATGAATCATTTGATGACCTTTTATTCAGCTTTGGTTCAATCAACTTGCTTTCCTGTTATTATATGAAAACTACTATATTAGCAGCTTTTAATTAATTTGTGTGAATGTTAATTTAAAAAGATGGCGCCAACTTATTAATTATTGGATTTTTATAGAGAAGTGCTTACACTGCCCTTAAATAAGTCATATTTTCTATAATAGCACACAACTTTAAAAACGATAATGGAAAAAATCTATCTAGCACTACTGCGCGCATCTTATATATTACATGATACGAAAATATTGACGATATGATGACGCCATTAATATTTCGTAAACCCACTTTTATTGATTAGTGGTTTACAACCTACAACCTTTGCCTTTCTCCTCCTGACAAAAATGTCGAATCCTTTCTAAGGTTCGCATCATTTTTGGGTC
>LDMZ01002235.1:0-21291 GCA_001455285.1 Sphaeromyxa zaharoni
GATATGAAAAACTTTCTAGAGCGTATAACGCCCATTTATCAGTAAATGATTTGAACAATTGTTAGCATTAAATATAAAATATTAATTATCTTATCAAAACGTTATATTAATTTGTTTTTCTAGTTACACATACGAAAGTAAGAGGTAAATATAAAACATTTGCCTACAAATATCAAAAGTCTATTAATTTATTGTTATAAATATATTATATTATAATAATAAATAAGTCGGAATAACTCTCTTCTTCATCTATCCGGCTTTCTTAGTTTTCTGGCACAGCTATAGGCAAGTACATTTTTATACTTATTCCTTCTCTCAAATATCTAAATTGAACAATTTTGCTAGGACGGAAAAATTTAATCAAGGGGTGTTGCTTATTAGAGGCAGTTAGAAGCACTCAAGGTGACCAACTTCTACATTAGCCGGAGTAGGATTAGCAAAGAGATAGTTTGATACAAATTTTTCATAAATTAAAAATAAAGTATTGTCGCAACCTTTCGGAAGCGACAGTTACTGACTTAAGGAGGCTGTTTGAAAAAACTTCGTTTGTTTTAAAATTATTAACAGTACTTCATTCTCTATATCATATAATTGTTTTTATTCGAAAATGAGAGTGAAATATAAGCCAGTAGCGGGTAAATAATCCGTTCTGAATTAACACTTGGTAAATTCCTACGTACCGCGTGAATCTGCTAGATTATAATCTAACTTTTAGCATATAAATATCTTTAATTGAAT
The DNA here is from genome assembly GCA_001455285.1 of Sphaeromyxa zaharoni. NCBI lineage: Eukaryota > Metazoa > Cnidaria > Myxozoa > Bivalvulida > Sphaeromyxidae > Sphaeromyxa > Sphaeromyxa zaharoni. The sequence goes on from LDMZ01002235.1 coordinate 739, forward strand.
AAGGCTATAGCAATAATCTATTTTCAGTATGTAATATCCTTCAAGCCATTGCGAATGCTCTTGTAGCCAAAATATAACTAATTCAATTATTTATTTTTATTATTCACTCAAAAATGGAATTAAATTTATTGAGTTATCAGAAAAGGATGCTTCCATGATTACTTATCCTGCTCTAAAAGTTATGCATAAATAATTTCATAATCTCTGCGATAAGGTATTAGCCTATATAATTAGAAAATTTTCCGATAATTCTTTTGTAAACAAACTTTAAAACGGAGCCTATTACGTAATCGCAAATAATGTGTCGTGTTTAATTTTTTACCCTTAATCTATTGGATAGTATTTTCTTTAAATTATTTTTGAATATATTATATGCTATTTATCGCATAAAACATTTTTAAGTATAATTTCTAACATGTATGAATTTACAAAGATTAGGCTGATTATTCTTAGCCCACAAATTATATAGGATGTGCGTCTCCTTTTATCATAATCCTTTTTCTTACCAAGTTTACTTTAGAATTTAAAAATTTGTAATTTTATGTGCCCGGAATATAAAGTATTTTGATCAAGATTGGGACATCATAATAACATGAAATCATGTTAACGTACAAGATGAAATAAATTTGAATAAATCCATGTAATATTAAATCCTAAGCAAAAACCAGTAATTATTTTAATATTATTCACGCAATCTAATTTTAGAGGATTAAAATAATATTAAATAAAATAGGTTGAATTGATTAATTTTTTATTAAACTAAATTTTTATGATTCATTTTTAATTTTTGTATATTCTCTTTTACAGATTAATTTTTTAAAAAAATCAAATTGACCTTTTAAACCATGGATGGTTTACGAAAAAATCTTTTTTAATACCTCAGAGAAAAAAACTGTTCTTAATACATTTATTATAAAATATTTTATTTATTTATCCATGATTTAAAATGAATGAGGCTGAAATTGGATGCAGTGAAAACAGGAACAGATCATGATGTTACGTACACAAGTCTTGGCGCGGTTCCGTTGCAGCTTAGTGGTGGTGAGTTCTAAGTGTTAAGACATAAGAATGACAAGTTGGAAGACTTTTTTGCTTTTTTTAGTTAGTTTTTTATATTGTTAATTATTTTTTTAATTATCTTGAACAATTATTAGGGTTTAGTTTATCATGGTTAGTGCCTGTAGATATTGAGTGAAAGTTGTTTTAAGCTTTGTTAAATAAATTTAGTGATGGCTATCGTAATGATGGAAACAGTATTCGATACAAGAAAATATTAAAATATTTTGTTCTTGAGTGCCCATTTAATGAAGAAAACACTAATATTACCTGGCTTTCTTTGGATAATAAAACAAGCAAGAGATATGTAATTGATAACACCTCTCCTGGTGTGTACATCGAAAATTTTACTTTACGTATACATGAAGGAGAATTTAAGGCTGGATACTATCAGTGTGTTGGTGAAATGGACGATGGGCCAATTGTGGAAAGCAAGGCCACCTCTATAGAAGATTTTCGTGACGGTGAAGACCAATCTGGAAATTGTCATGATTATGACGGAAAAACAGGGGTCTGTTCTTCTTTAACCTATTTTAAAATGCCGGTCTTCGTAGAGGGAGACCCCAGTAATTTTGAATTGTTAGAAAATAATCTGCGGAGTTTGTTTCAGAATTTTACGAATTTTAAGAGTAAGTTTAACATTATTTCGAATGATTACCTTCCGACGCTGTGTTTCTCTGCGTATACTTTTTGTAGATTTGAAAAGTACCCTAAGATTGTGTCAATTCATCAGAACGATTTAATACACCTTATTGCCACTCTTAAAAGAAATACACCTCCCTTCAGTCATAATGTTATTGACCCGATACTAAAGCTGTACGAAAGTAATGCTATTAGAATTAGAAACTTGACAAAGAAGTCGAGTGTTTTCCGCTACAGTACAAATGTGATAACTCATAATAAACTTCTTGATTGCCTTGAAGGAGACGGTGAATTTTATGCCGGAATGATTAATATTACTCGAAGAGGCAACGTCTGCATGAATTGGAAGTCTGTTCCTGTCCAAAATTTGTTCTTGACGATGCGATCTGGTGATTACAATCATAATTATTGTAGAAATCCCGGAGGCCTTGAAGCACTTCCATATTGTCACATTGAAGCCAATAAGGTGGAATTTTGTAATATACCGAAATGTTCACGCGGAACTATTAGGAAAATTACTGACTATGTTGCGAAGTATATTATATATATTTGTCTTGGGATTCTCGTAGTTCAGGGTGTAATAACTTTAATATTTTATTTGACACGAAAAAATAGTAGAAAAACACTAATTATTAATGATGAGGCTGATAAGGATTTTAGAGCTGATATCCAGGTAGTTCGGCATGACCCACTCAATCTTGCTGATGCTGTAAATATTCCAAAAAGGTCTTTTTGTGGACGGGTATGGAGTCATCTTAATAGTTTACGTGGGAAAAATAATGATAAACTTGTGTATGAGGATCTTTGTGATGTCAAAGAAACTCAACCCAGAACCGACCAAAATGAAGTGTATGACCACGATGAAACATGCCAGAGAATCTCAAAAGATTATCTGAAAAATTTTAAGGGAAATTTTGGTAACAGAATAAATGAGGAACAAACCGCCTTTAATACTCTTCAGAATAAATTTGATGACGAGGTCCCGTACATATTTTGGGATTCAATCAGTATAATACCTGTGGATGATGGGAGTGAACGAATTTTTCATGGCCTTGTTGCTGATTCAGTTAATAATATTGACCTTAGTGTCTGCTGTAGTAGCAATACGGAAGAGTTTAAAAGGTACTGCTTTGTTAGAAGCAATGAGGACAGTTGGGAATTTCTTAAAAAGCGATTTTATTCAATTAAACATGAATTTTTGCACTTATTTTTAGGTGCAATTCTCAATGAAAAAGACGGGATATTATTCACCTGTGCGTTGATATATGAACCGATCGTTTATGGAGACGTTAGGGCCTTCCTTTTGGACAGCTTCCAAGTTGGATGGCCGAAAAAATTGGTGGATCTGTTGGAAATTTCCTTAAATATATCATCTGCTCTGAAGTATCTAAGTAGCTTAAAAGTAGTTCATGGAGATGTAAGTTTACGAAACTGTGCCATCTTTAGACCTACATATGGTGATAGCACTCCTCAGGTAAAGCTAACTGACTTTGCGAGATTTAAAGTGACTTTCTCTGAAGATTATTATCCCTCTCCTTTCACCAAGGCATCTGCTGATTCCACACTCATTCCTCTTCTGTATCCAGTTAGATGGATGTCACCTGAATTGATAAGAGCAGCTTTCTCAGATCAAAGTTCAAGGATCGATCACACAGACGTAGCAGGTCTACAGCGTCAGACTCTCTCTGGCATTCCTGGTACTAATGAAGGAGATATATATAGCTTTGGCGTACTTCTATGGGAACTTTCCCATTCAGCTCGAACACCATTTGAATCTCTTTCAAATCAAGATATTGTAAATGACACCCTATGTGGGAAACAATTAAACCTGATAGAGCAAGAGAATAAGGGACATATAGCTAACTTAATCTTGTATTGTACATCTCCATTTGATAACCGCCCTTCGATTCGGCAGGTAGAGTGGGAGCTTCATCAAGTTATAAATCATTTTGGATTTAAAATCAAATGATTCCTTATTATATACTCGTTTAGTTTTATGTAATTTTGCTTTTTCTTACATTTATATGTACGTGCTCCTATTATTGCGTAAAAAATTTCACCTGTATTTTTTTCATGTTTATTTATATAGTATAGTGGTAATTGCTCTCTAAATTTCACAAAAGACTATTTCTAAAATAGACCTGAATTTATATTAGCAATGATGGAATAAGTTTTTCATTAGTGTCAAAATTTGTATTTCTGAAGTTTTTATTAGGGTTTTAGAAACTTTTAATATTATTTTAAATCGAGACAGAAATTATACGCGTCTTATAGACAAATTTGTTATTCACAGTATCCTTATACATGTTAAATTATTCCTAATCTGGTATTCTTTTTAAAAGTTCTGGTAAATATTTAAATTAGATGTTTAAAACATTTTTGAAGGATGGATATGGATAAATTTTGTTACTCAATTTTTAATTTATTAATGCGGTTTAATACCTATATTACACAGAGCTTGAACGATCCTCTTCCTAAAGTAAATACTCCAGCAGGTATTTTTTATAGTTTTGATTAAGCAATATATTTATCGGTTGAAGAACCTTGTAGTATCGTTTGGTAAGAAGATTAGCTTGATATTTTAAAATTCATGTAAATCTTATTGATGAGCAAGGCATTCAACCAAAATTAATACTTCTTATTTACCAAACAATATTATTCTTCAATCCTATAAGGATAATATAAAATATTTTTTTTAAAAAATATCCAAGCATTTTTTAAAATTCGTATTTACGAAACCCGTAATAATTTCTTACAGACACTATTTTTTCAAAAAAATTTCCGGAAAATAATTAATAAATATTCTCTTCTGTTAGTGGAATGGTAATATGGAAATGTTAGTATTTTTATTGTTGAATGCCTCTTTGTTAACTTCTTCAGCAAATAAAAGTAGTGGTGGGACTATTCATAGAAATATCGAAATGTTTCTACAGCACTGAAGAATCGGTATCGGGGAGGAATAATCTAGATACAAAAATGATTATACTATCGTGCAGGGAAGAGGCTCTGACTATATTTGTTCGGATAAAAAAGGTAACCGAACACTTTCAAACTTTTTAGTTAAAAGCTGCATGAGGCGGTCGGCAGCGCTAGATTAATGTATTGTTAATTCTTTTAAGTCTTACTTGTGTTTGATTATATAAAATATTATATAATGAGTGAGCAGGACCAACTGGAGTTGCCGAGGCATTGGATCTTTGAGAACCATTGTCGGTTCCAATGTAGATCAATTTATGTGCTTCAGCTAAGGAGATAACCTCATAACTCCGGCCTTGACAATACATATACCCAATGTAGGGTAAACGGATGCTATACAGGAATTCATGGGGTAGGGGTTCTAGTAATGATCTTAATTCCTTACCGTATTTGAACCCTTTCAATTTAAAACAATTAAAAATTCTATGCACCAAGAGTATAAATTATCTCACAAATGAATATATATTAACTTTTAGATAGTGGTAGAAATTGTGATAAAATATCTGTGACTAATAATTATTTCAGTTTTAAGATTCAAATTTTAACTGATTGCTAGCGGTGAAAAGCAATTTGAAAAAAACTTTCTTTATTATCGACCCTCTAAGTAAAGTATTTTTGCTTTCTACTTTATTGGGGAAGAGCGAAAAACTTTAGTTTTAGTGCTAGTATATCTAGCAAAAGAGAAGCAAGATAGAACCAAAAACTAGTAAGATGCTTAAATTTTTCCATAATAAATTTAAGTGCTTCAATCAATAAAATATAATTATTAATAAACTTATTAACGTGTAGCATTTCTAATACATTTTTATTTAACATACTGTAAAGGTTAGACATAAAAAAATCATTCCTTAAAACTAATTCTTGGAATACTTTAATAACATATCACGGTACTATCAAGGAAGATGCTCATTTTGAATAAGCTAGTTAAAAACGAAAATAAAATCAACAATAGACGCTAAATTACTCTTAATTCAGTATGTTGCATCGCCCCTCCACATGGCAAGCTATCGTTTATTATACTCCGATTTCGAATTTTTTTCGTATGTTTACGGCACTACGCATATGAATATATCTGCACAGGAGCGCATATATGTATAATAGTCAGGAATTATAATCGTTAATAATTTTTGTATCTTCCCAAAACTAATCAAATCGTTCGTTCTTTGCACTTACTACTCTATAAAAAGAAGCTCTTATCTACATTTACTGCAATATATAACCAAGAATAATCGGTAGATAATTGACAGCTGCTGTCAACAACGGATCGACTCATACATTGGTTATATTAGCGAGGATATTGTTAAAGAGATTAATTATATCAGAATAAATCCTGAAGTTTACACGTTACAAATATGATAAACTGAATGAAACTTCATATTATGATTCATTCTTAAAAATTTGTTCGTATATTGATAAAATATAGTAAAATTATCATATTTTACTTATATTAGTTTTTGGATTCGTGAAACTGGCTTAAAATTTAAATATTAGAAGTATAAAAACTTGTTAAGAAGAGTTCCATAATAAGCAAGGATATGTTATTTCTTTGGATATGGTATCACAGATCAAATAATAGCGACTGTGCTTTCGATGTGTAGTTAGTTACTACAATTGTAATTTTCTTAATTTTTAATCTTTTCTTTAAAAGATATTTCAGTTTTTACTTGAGATCGTGATATAGATTGGTATATATATTATAAGTTTCTAACCTATTACACTTTTGATATCGGGATAATTTTGCCTAAAACTTTAAAACAGCGCTTGTTCAAATTGATAGCTTCCTTACGTAAATTCATAAATTAGACTTCATAAGAAATTTACTTATTAGACTAAATACATCAATACTGAATATTTGTTTCTTTCTTTAACATTTAAGGATACAAAACCGCGGTTTTTTTATTTAATATATTGACTAACAATAAATAGACAATAATATGCCTTACTCGAATTCTCCTTCTCTAATTCCTTGTACATAGTCTCAAAAATTGAAACTGGTAATTTTTCTCCAGCGATAAAATTTTATCAATTTTAAGGTGAATTAATTGAATTTTAGATTGTTTAATAAGAGGAAAATATTCTGCCAAGTTAATATTTTAAAAGATTTTTGCTTTTGTCCTATAAAACTTTTTCTGAATTATATTTCTTCTTGATTTTTATTTCTTAAAGCCTATTCATTGCCTTTTTGTAATTTGAACATTCAGAAGTTGGCAAAAAGATCGACGATATCCCACAAAATATCGACCGATTTATACATTTTATCTCAATCCCTTTAATGTATATTTAGTGAATAAAAAAATTTCAAGTTATTTTTTTCAATATTAAGGAGTAACACATACTATGTCACTGACAGAAATCATTTCTTAAATTATACATAGAAAATTAAATTCCTACCAAAATTTTTTAGAAAAAATATTTTTTATGATAACTAAATAAATCGACAAAATTTGTCTTATATATAACGAATAAGGAAACATGAATCAGTAATATTAGAGAGGGCACGTTGGAAAACAGGAAGGAATTCTAAGCAATTAATAAGATAACCTTTAAATAAGAATTAAAGAAAGATTCATGAGTAGTAAATATATTTTACTAAATTTTAAATCCTTAACTTATAAACTAAAATTTCATTATTTCATATAATTTATGTTTCGAATGGATAAATCTAACTGTGGTGCCAACGCATTTAATCGCACCACACCCACTGATGGAGCGGGCGGCGAAGGAGAGATATAACTCATAACTATAATTATTAGTGTGAGTTTTTATCGGTTGCTTTATATATAAATATATATTTCTAAATGGAAAAGGACAAAAACCTGGGCAGTGACTTTTCGAAGTCACTGTTCACTAATTACATTTCCGGAGGGAGATACCCGATAGGGTACCTCACTAACCTTTAGTCATTTTTAAATAACGTAAATAAATTGTGAATAACGAACATGTAGATTAATATATCAAAAATATTCAGTTGAAGGGGCCTGTAATTGTTGGAAATTGGATTATAGTTCATGAGATTTTCTTTAAACCCTTGTATTTGTGAATATAAAAGTTTTGGCGTAATGAAAGTTTGATGGTGTTGTTTCTTTTTAAGTTATCAACATTTTTCAGATATATTTTTCCTACAATACAGGTAGATATGTGTAGAAAAACAAAGTTCTACAAGAATGCACACACTATATTACGAATAATTAAAATAAAAATATTTTAATTTTTGCTGAACCTTCCCTACATTAAAAACACATTTAAATATATTACTCACAATTAAAAAAAATATACATGCAAAAAATGATCGTTCAAGCATCAAAAATTAAATTTTTCTGATGAATATATGAATAGTTGGGTTACTTTGGTGTATTTTAAATTTTATTTATCATTGTATTAATAAAAATTCTCTCTGACGTTAAAATGAAAAAATGTAACACGCAGATGAGAAAAAATATAATTGCTATCACAGTAATACAGATAATAATAACACTTAAAAGTTTAATCTTAAAGAAAAGGAAAATAATTAGAAAAATACTAGAAGCTAGAGAATGTTCTCTCAGTGCAGACCTCATGCCTACCTGAAATTTATGGAGAACAAGCTCAACTTACTTTAATACGTTCCGTATTTGGAAAATTCATGGAGGAAAATATAATCAAAAGTTACGATGGATCACACTTCGAGCAATTATAATATTCGATCAACTTAGGTACCATCTTGTAGCTATCCTATCTTGTCCACCTTACACAAAATATTTAACAGCCTATTTGTTTTATTAAAATAAAAACGATTGTTTTGATGTGTTTTAATTCTATATGTGATTGGAACGGCAGAAACAAGATCCAACCGGGATGACAAACACTCTGCCTATAGCATTGATGATATCGAAAGTAATTCTGTCACATCCAGCACAGGTTTTATGATTTTTTAGTCAGCTGAGCAGTTTAAAATGGTTAAAAAAATGAGAAATATCATAATTCAAGTATTTTCATATTTTTTTATTTATTAAAAGTAATTCCTGCTTTAAATTTTGGAGTTATATTACCCAAATCTAGTTTTACATGATCAACGTTACTAACTACGCCTTCTATTACATACTCGATATCATCTCTCTCTATAACTCGGATTAGAGCCCCAGTTGTTCATTTTAATTCCCCATCAATTTTTTATTAATGTTAAGAATACGGACAAAAATATAACAAAAAGATCAGTTTGAAAATTTTAATTAATAGATGATTAAAGTAGCTTAGAGGAAAGTCATAAAAAACTAATTAGCTTCCTGTCATCCATTATTTTCATCCAATCTGGGATAAAGCTGGAAGGTTAAAAACATCAGAAATTTTAACTTATTTATAAGGTAACTTTGGTAAAATTTATTTCTTAGTTTCCGTTTGCTCTCTTATATCAGAATAGGTAAAATTATTATTTTTTTAAAAATCATCAAAAAATTGATGAGCATGGTAACTGATCCTGATTACAGAAAAAATATATTGGAAGCCTTTCACATCACATATTGACTACAAGAAACCATAATAACAAAAATAATCCTTTCACTATGTTATTTATTAAAGGATTATTAAATCAATTTATGAAAAATCAAGCGATTAAAACTTCAAAACCTTCCAGCTAAATCCATAAACCTCATCCGGGTTGTGAAAATCGTCTAGTTTCAAATTTAATAGAAAATTTATACAAAAATGGTGATGATCGAAACTTAACAAATTTGCGGCAAATACGCGGTATATAAGTTTCCCGCATTTTATTGAATTCAAAATTCTTATAAATTGAGCGATGAAATTATGAATGAAGATATTCCTTCAGTTTCTTTAGAAGATTTTGATTTTATTAAGGGCGTCGGGACAGGTGCTTTTGGGATAGTTAGTCTTGTTAGAAAAAAATCGAATAATAGACTTTATGCCTTAAAGAGTATTTCTAAAGAGTACCTTTACAGGAAGAATATGGTATCTCAAATGATTCAGGAGCGGAACACCCTCGCTTTGGCCAATTCACATTTCATCGTTCCTCTGTACTATTCTTTCGAATCTAGTAATGAGGTTCATCTGGTGATGGAATATATGCCAAAAGGCGACTTTCGGTCCCTGCTTCATGATGTTGGATGCTTTGAGGAGTATGTTGCACGATTCTACATCGCAGAGGCAGCTCTAGGTATTCGCTACCTGCATGAGTATTGTGATTACACTGATCCTCTTAATTTTTAACAGGTCTGGAATCATTCATAGGGATATCAAACCGGCTAACTTCCTTATATCAGATAAGGGCCATCTTAAGCTTGCCGATTTTGGTTTGGTCCAGGTTGAAAAATATAGATTTCCTAAGCCTAGTGATTTCTCCGTATGTTTCAATCAATCCCCCTTTTCGACTCCAAAAACTCCAAAGGTAATCTTTAAATTTATGTAGAAGTATTTTTTTGCAAAACTTTTTTTATATTCAATTCTTTAACTCGCTAATTATTTTTAATATACATAAAAAATATTATTAATTCAGAATTTTTGGATCTTTCTGTTCATTATATCATTGAAAGATACTGGAGACGTTCATCAGCATATGATTCACAATAGTAGTTGAATTCATAGAAAATACACCATTCAGCAGTAACCAACAGATGAAATGCGATGATATACAATACAGTGTTGTTGAGAGTCAATGCCAAGTAATCTAAAAATATTAGATTTATGAAATCATTTTTTGAATTTCCTTGTGTAGACCGAGTTTACCTTTGGTTAGAGTCTTCCTAATATGAGTGTATTAATCAACACATATTTATACATGAAGTGTTTAGTTACAATTTCTACCAGTATAATTTTGGATTAAATTTTTGATGGTGCTGCTCTGGTTGAAGTGTTGTTCTAAGAACTTAATATTAAATGATTTATAGATAATGAGTAATCAAAAGGGAATAGAAAGCACTTATACAATATATATATGTTTTTCAATTGAAAAAAATTGAGTACTGATTGTTCTTGCTTTTTTTATCTCTCACTAAAATTTTTTATATTAATTTATTAATATCATGCATATAATTACTTGGTTCTCGCATTGAAATAGTTTTCAGAACAAAATTTTGATATATAAATTATCAATTACAATGTAAATTTTTTCCTTTTCGCTATTATTTTCGAGTTTTGGTAAAAATGATTACTTAAAAAATCTTATATTTTTGTTTAAACGGTTAAGAAATTAATTAATTCTTCTATCGTGGTTTTACGGAAGACTTTTGAGCTTTTTTATAATTTTAATCTCCCAAATAAAAAGGCAAAGTTCTTTTACATAGACAATTAATATTTTCAAGGTTGTATTAAGAAAAAATATATTTAATTATGAATAGGCTTAAATTTGTTGACAGGATTTTCTATCTATATGCCCAATATTGTGTATGTTTTACTTTTTTCATACCCCTTTCGCCATTATAACACGAATTATGATATATTTTGCTAGCTACCCTTAACTTGCTGCTCTTGTATTCACTTTCCGCTGTTTACAGCTATCTTTCTAGGTAAGGATTGTATTTATCTGATTCAAATCTTTCTGGAAGTTATTTTAGAATGTCATCTATTGTAGAACAATTAATGGTGACATAGTCAGATACTTCGGAAAAATTTGATCTATCGTAGCCATTAAAAGATCTTATAAACAACAGTTAAAATGTATTCATTTCATTATATCCTTCCACATTCATTTTTTAATGATGTCATTCACAAAGAAAAACCATTTTATATAGACCTCCCAAACCTGTCTTTTTCACCTTTTTAACTATCAAAAATACTGAATTATTCAAATTGTATTTATCGCTAAATTCTCAGGTTTCTTTTATCTATTAATTTGGATATTATATTACTCCAGGTTATAAAAGATTATTTTTTAAAACTGCTATGATATCATTTTGTGTTTAATATAAATGAATACTTACTGGTTAATTAATTTAAATTATCAAATCATTTCCGTGCGTACAAGTCTTCTTGCGTTAAACTTAATTAAGGAAAAAAATATCAATTTCATTTATTGCTTGCGATTAGCACATTAGCTGATACAGATTTTCTATTATCAACTTTTTTTTATTCTAAATGTTTAGCATTTGTAAACGTAATGCGAACCAAGTCATTATTTTATTGTTATATCTCTTAATGCTAAATTTTATTCTTTCTTTAAGTTTTTTGCCTCTAATATTTTAAATTGAAATCTTTGAATAGGTTTCATCTGGAAAAGAAAAACTTATAAGAACACCTGGACAGGTTCGATCATTAACATCATGCTTCCTAAATGATGATATTGGAAACTCCCCTTATGTTTCTAGGAAATTTCCTAATGAAATTTTTGACAGTAATAATACAATTGAAATTTTGAATACTCCAACATTCTTATCCTTACATAAAATAGATGATAATCCCTCTAAATATTTAAGATTTGGATTAGAAGAGAAAGAAAATACAAAAAAAAGCATCCCGTTTTATTAATATTCAAATTTTTATTAGGTCTCACTAGAAGCTTATTCGGAAGTTTGAAAAAATTTGATAAAAATAGTTTTGTAAATTGCTTTCCTAATTCGTCAAAGTCATTTGATGGTACTGAATCAAACCTATCCCATAGTGAAGTTGATGTTGCACCTATTAAGAAAGTAAATAGCAGGAAAAGAACTCGTCATATGCTTGGCACACCGGATTATCTTGCCCCCGAGGTTTTATGGGAAAAATCGTATAGTTTATCTATTGATTGGTGGGCTCTGGGAATATGTTTATATGAATTCCTCGTAGGGTTTCCACCTTTTAATGATCAATCTCCAGATTTAATATTTGACAACATAATTTGTGGTAAAATCGATTTTCCCGATGGTGATGACTCATTGAGTGAGGATGCTACCAATATAATACATTTACTTCTATGCCAAGATCCACGACTGAGAGGTGATTTTGTCACAATCTGTACGAGTGGTTTTTTCAAAAGTGTTAAATGGAGAACTTTGCATCAACAAGAGGCCCCGTTAATGAATTATAATTTTAAATAGTCTAGATATATGTAACTTCTGTTCATACACCCCTACAAATGTAATCTAACACCTTTTTGATATTATCCCGTTCAATATTTGTTGTAAGTAGTCTTTCAATTAAATCTGAGTCGCTATATATATTAAAAATTAATGTTTTAGAAAACTCGTTTAAAGAATTTCTTTCACTAAATTTTAGTATATCCTGTAATGGATGATTATTTTTCAATCCTGTTAGCACCTTTAAAAAAATAAATAATATCTTAAAAGCTTACATCTTTTGCTCTTTTAATTATCTCAATTGGAATATTCATATTTTCAGCAACTTTTAAAGCGAAGCTTTCTGATGATTGACTGTCTATTAGCTTATATGTATATATTACTTTTTCATCATTATGTAAAATCTTCATTGACTACGAATAAATTTTAAGATTAATAACAAACCCTAAATTTTATCATTTCCGTTTTTTCAATCAAATTATTTTCTATAATTCCATAAAGATGTGTCGAAATAAGTAGAATTGGTGAATTATAATCCATATTACAGAAATGTGTCATTACTGAGGCTAGTAGAGATGTACCATCAATCTTTAATTAATGAAAAAAAAATAATTTTACATGGTTTGTGCCTTTCCCAAATTCATCTATTAATATCAGTGAGTTCCGGTTAGAATTTTTTAGAGCATAACGTATCTTTTAAAGTTTTGAATTGAAAGGCATAGAAATATGCCTGATTTAAATCATTACTGAAAGAGGAATGATTTAATGAAAGAGACTCGTCGTTGGTAATCCTCGAATGAATTGATGTAAGAATACCTATTTCTGCATAATCAGCTGGTACAAAGCATCCAAGATGTGCCATAAAGCATATTAGCCCTATCTAAACTAATTATAATAATCTAGTGTTTAAATATGACAAATAACCCGGTCTATTAAATACGAGTTTTTAATTATGAAATGTTATAATTTATTGTGAAAACATCTTATAAGGTTCAATGAAACAAGTAGAATGTTTTTATTAAAAAAATTATAATGTTTTGTTAGATCTAAAATTTAGCATTGATAGAAAACTGAATTGTATAAAATTTTATTATTCTTTTCCTAAACGCTTTCTACACCTCTAAAAGGTGCTTTATCAAATTCTCAAATCAGAAACATCTAGTTAGAGCTCAATTTCTATAATATTAAGTACATTTATTCCAGTTTCATGACTTCAAAATTAGTATAAATATAATACGCGTTGAGTAATATTCTTAGTTACGAGTGGTATTTCTTTGTTTGTTAAAAAATATAATTTTATATTTTTATTTTCTCATATAAGTTATGCTATTGCAAAAACATATTATTAAAATATTAAACAGAGGTAATTTCATTTTTTCTGATATTTATAATCAATACTTGAGCATCATTTTTGAATGAAGAATATATCAACTATAGTACGAAGGACATTCAAAACCCATGTGATAAATATATTCCACCCTAGAAAACTTGAGGTAATAATTTGCAAAAAGAAATATATAGGACAAAGGAACATACAACATCTAATCATTATGATTTTTAAATTATTTTTTCCAATAGTCTTAAGCTAAAAACATAAAATTTTTATATAAGATTTCTGTCAAAAATATTTTTAATATTATCTATAGTTTAGAACTTTTCTTCTTAGTAAATTATAAAGTGTAAAAATAATCGTTAAAAATAATTTTGAAAATTCTGGCTAATATCCATGAACTTTATTCTAGAATTGATTTATAAAATGTCATAGCTTAGAACTAAAAATAATCTTCTATATACAATAGAAACATTAATAATATTAACAGAATAGAAATGAAAAATCTATTTTTGATCATTTTATTGATGGATAATTAAATGATTTACTCTTATATTTTTTTAAAACAAAACAGACTTCTACCCATAAACTATTTTTATTGACGAAATGGTTAAGTCCTTACTTGCTTTATCAACACGCTTTTTCCACTTGCATTGGGACCGGTTATAAGGGTTATACGATATTTATCCATGAATACTTCAAAATCGTTCTTAATAAAGGCAGATACACACTTTTCTTGAATCAAATGTCTTAAAAATAGACAACCTAAAAAAATTCAAAAATTGCCTCCCTGCCTTTATCTTAATTTTTGATTCTTCTGTTAGTATTGGACAGTTTAAATTAAGTTGATTTGCAGCCATTGCAAAAGAAATCAGGCTATGTTTAATATTTATTTATTCAAAAGTGGAAACTAACCAGTCAAGTTCAGCCATAACATCAATTATTTCTGTTAACCCAGTAATTCTTTCTCTGATGTATTCTTGAAGTTTCAGAACGATGCTTGTTTCAAAATCTAACTGAAGCTATTAAAAGAAAAAATTTAACCAATTATTTCACATTGAATATCCCCAAGTGAAAAATCCAGTTCTAATTCATGATAGATCTTTAACACTATATTACCGCGTGTAAGAGGAGTTCTGAAATGATAAGATTCGTTTGCAATAAACTAGTATGCATTCGATATTTATAACAAAAACTATACTATAAGTTCTGTATCTGGGATATTTTCAGGAGATATATTTTCATTTATGCTTGATACCGGAACTGACAATAAGTATCCGACCTTAAAAGTGATCCACTTATATATAGTTGAAAACTTGTGGAAGATATATAATGCCACATTCTAGTAAATATTCCCCAAACTTTGCAAGTTCTTGCTTTGCATATTTAGTTAACAGATTTGGTAGGCAGTTGAATATTTTTTTCCCTAAAAATATTTTGACATCAATTTAAATAAAGAAGAGATATATATATACTTATTATTATTAACAAAATTTTTTACCGTAATTATATCAAAAAATGGTATAATACTTATTTTGGATGGAGATATTTTGCAAATTACCAGAAAAAAAAATTATAACTCATAATAGGTTAATCTGCAGGCACCATGGATAGAAATAAATATAAATTGTAAACTAAAGTTATAAATAACTAAGCCTTCACCATAAGAAAGATATTTTAAATTATCTCAGAATATTTCATTTCTAAAAAACCATTATTTTTGTTTTGTTGACTATTTCTGAACATCTAACAAAGTTATATAAAATCCCTGGAAACTATATATATGTTTTGTTTTAATTCATTGAAAGTGATTAATAAAGAATTGAATTTAAAAAAAATTTGACTAAATCAAAAACATATTAAACAAAATTATTCTTTATTTTATTTAAAATTGCTTTCTGTTTTAAATTAAGGGAGTGAAAAATATTGTAAATATGCACTTGTTTGAAAGAAATTGTGCCAAAATTTATAAGTTTAATATTTTTCACCATAATTATGTAGATATGCATAGCTGCCCTCATACCCTTACACTTAAATTTAAACAATTAAAATCTTAACTGTGGCAATAAACTATAGATCATGTGTAGCAATTTTTATACTTACGTGTGGTTTTCTACCAACTTATCAAACATTTGGACCTAATAATTTATGAATGTTTTTTTTCGTTCGTGCAAAGATAATCTAATTATTTCTTTTATAACTACTGAAGATATAAAATTGTTAAAGTAAATTTAATTTTATCTTAAGCTGTAAGTTATTAATTTTGTGCATTCATTTGGTTGCGTTCAATGAAAAAACCTAACGTCAACAGTATTTAATATTCAAATTAAAGATTTCATTGCTCTGTCGAAAGATATTTAGATTTAGACCACTAAAAAATTACCTACCAATCTACTTCTTATAAATATATCAACGGTTTACAAAAGGGAATCCTTTACATTAACTCAATTTTTTATTATAGACTCATGGTACATATATTTAAAATAATATATACTTTCATCCAGCTCATTGTGTATTCCTCTTCTAATTACGGTTCTCATTTTTGCTTTTGAGTCTTCGAAATCAATCTAGAAAATTTATATTTATTAAGATAACCATTACTGTGTTATAAATTGGATTTGCAATATCCTGAAATTTATTCGGACTAAACTTTTGGATCTTTAAATATAATGAATAAAATAATAGTTTCGACCTTTGATTTTATCTGAAGATTGTTTGGAAAGTTATCTATAGTTTCAAAAATTTTTGAACAGCTCGAAAATGTCTGTTTTTAAGAAGAATATGGTAAATAATAACTTTGTAAATCGTTTTCCATTCATTTGAACTAAGTACAGAAAAATGTAGCTTGTATACAATTTTCTAATAACATTTATTTAGGAAGTAGGGACAACACGTTAAGTGAGCAAATCTGTTTTAATTGTTTGCATAAGGTACTCACCAGGGTAATGGCAGATTCTGATGAAAAGAACCTAACGGCTTCTAGACGTTCGTTTATTCTCTCAATACTCGATAAAGGCCAATTAAACCATTGCTTTAAAAGTTTCGATCCGATACCGCTGACTGTTTTGTCTAACAACCCTAACAACATTAAAAAATAAAAGAATCAATACAAAAAAGGGATACGCCTTCTTTAGCACTCGACGACCTTCTGATTTTATAAACCGAAGGATGAACTTCTTCTTTAAATATTTGTAGAGCCCTTTTTTAGCTAATATTAAAATAAAATTAATACAAAATTGTATTTCGGTTTATAATTAAGTAATTATCCCTTTTTAAAAAATCTTTAATAGAATAGTTAAATACAAAATTTCTATTCTCAAGCCGACAATATCAAACATTCTTTGTGAATTGACATCTTCAATGGTCTTCGGGTAGTTATCAATAAACCGTAGCAATGCACCAGTACAAGAGACCTAATGAAATTAAACTTTGTATAAGAATAATACCAATAATATATCTTCCGAATCAAAAAATGAGGAGTAAAATAACTTTTTCTGACAAGGTGATAGGCTTGTAGTTTGAGAAGGGATCTCCATAGATGATATCTTGAGTTTAGCAGATTTTATATCTAACAATTTTAGTTATGTTCAATAAATAATTTCTTCAATTAACTAATAAATTCGAAAGACATGATTAAATCTACTAAATTTTGAGTAATATCATAAACTATGATAAATTAATAACGAAAGAAGAATTCAAATTTTTGATTTTTTTCAAGAATCAGTATCAGGACCTTCTATTACCTGTCTTATTTAATGGGAAATGCAGCAAAATCAAATGAACTATAAAACAAGATTAAAAAGTTTATGATTATTATATTATACTCTCAGTGGATATTTTAAATATGAGATCTTAGAAGTACATAAAAAATTTCATATTTATGGTATATATCTATGTAAAAGTTAAGTTTATTGGAATAATTCTTAAAGTAAAACTATTAGGATTTTGAGTTATGTTGGTAATATTATAAATAATTTTATAGAAGATAGTATTAAATTTAAAAAAAAGATTGTTCATATGTTATACATAGTTTGGCATAAAGCAATATCCATATTATGATGCCAAAATTTTATAAAATGTTTCTATCTTTACGGTACTACAAAAATTATCAATTATCAATATTTTTTTGTTTTTGTATATGTAAAACTAGTATTATATTTACATATGTTAGTAGTAAATAGAATAGATATGAAGAGGTTGCTAAAAATATGGTAAGAGCCATTGTTATGTCAGTATTGTTTATGTTTGCTTAAGAATGGATATTACCTCGTAATATACATTTGATTTAAATATGAACATTTACCATAGTATATTAAGTAAATTTTATGATAAGTAATCAAAAAAGCAAGGCGGTTTATTAGAAAATATTCCTGAAAAGAAACTCATTATTAAAAATTACGGGTTATCATTAAAGAGTGAATTTTTAATTTTAATTGTCAAATATATAAGAAAAGTTAAGTACATTTTACATGAAATAAAATTACTTAAATATATTTTATTAGCATATATTCTATATAATTTGTCATAAACTTATATAAGCTATTTCTTATGAATAAATTCTTCTGCAAACTCAGGCAAAGTTATACGAAAAATTATAAATCTAAAAAATAAACAGTGAAACTTAGCGATATTGAAGTAAGTATTTAATTGGATTAAAATTATTAAACTTATTGAAATGTTTGAAGAAATCAGAATAACTTGAATTAAGAAAATAGATTTTAGATTATTTATGTGTGGATACTGTAGCCCAAAACAAAATCCAAATGCAGATTTTTCAATAAAATATTGTTTTTGTACTTTTCATTAATACGGTTTAAAATTAAAAACTAATATAAAGATCTAAAATTTGTTTGTTTGTTCTGTCCCGATTCCATATATGTTCTTTGTTATTTTAATTTAAAAAAATTTTAAAAATTTTAAATGGCCTTTGATATAAAATTCGAAAAATGTAATAATTACACAAAAGTCTAAAACGAATGAACAAAGATCTAAAGATCACCCTCTTATAAAATCATATAAAATTTTATATTATATCAGGTATATGATACCTGACTCGATTATTAATTCACTTGCTTTATCCTTTCAATGTAATTTATTTCTCATGTCATGATAAATGTATTTTAATTAAAAAATCAAAATGCCTGCAGATTTTTACATAAAAGGTTCATAGTAACGGATAAAGACTATTTTAAACTATCAGTTACTTGTTATGCTTTTAAGTTACTGAAACAGATTGAAGATAAAAAATTTATTTTTATTATGAGTTGTTATTTTTATGGAAGCTGGAGTCAATCTTGTGATTTTTCTTATATGATATATTTAAATTTATGGAATGATGTTAAATGCTATTTTTTAGTATATATTGTTTATCATAGTGAACTATAAAGGAAAAAATAAATTTTCACATTGATTTGGGAGAATATTGTTAAATTATAATAAACCTTACCAAAATATGAAGAAGGAAGCTTCTCAATAAATATATCCGATTCTAAATTGACACCTTTTTTTTAGGATAACAATTAAATAGATACTTTTTAAGCATTCTTCAATCCGATATGATTGATTAACTTTCGTAAGGATACAAGTTGGTTTGGAAAATTGTAGGACTATGTTCTGCCATTTGTATTCATGTAAAACAAACTTTTAGTGAGACTTCCAAAATTAAAATCTTCTGGAAAATCTTTGATTAAGTGAATTAAATTCGTGTCACAGTTGTAATAAGCTGCTGCAATTCGTAAGTCAGAATATGTGACACAAAGTAATACCTACGATAACATATTTAATGTGTATTCCGCCTTACATTGGTGTTAATACCTTCATAACGAGAAGAAGAGTTCTCATGAAATGATCTTTGACTGTTAGATGTTATAGTTGCTGTCTTAGTTAATTCACTACTTAACATATAAAAATTTATCAGTACCAAGACAAGTGGTAATGTAGATGTAGGAAGGGCGGTTCACAAACCAGACATCTCAATAATAAACTCAATTAAAATTTCGTTTTTATTGTATTATAAGTATATTCTATTCTTAAATATCGTCTAGTTAGGATTTGATGCTTATTGTCTAAAATTTTAGCAACAGTCAAATTAAAAGAATGTTGATTAACTAGATTAAGCAATTTCGTTTATTTATGAATTCATCCATATTTACAAAGCTGAATGCTCAAAATTGGACTCAAACGGATTTCACTGAATCAAACATCATAAAATTTACTCAAGTAATTGGAATAGATTTCTAGTTTTATGGCTCATCTCCTTATATATCCCTATTAAAGAAGAGGAACCTCTGCTGTATAATTTATATATTAATTTGTCAAATTTTCATTTCGAAAGCTGATTTGTGCTTAAAAACAATCTGGACTGAAGAATATTTTCATGCTATTTAAACATATATACTACAAAGAAGCACAAAATGTGATCCTAGAAGACACGTAAATTAAAAGAAATATCGATTTTTGAATGTAGTTTAAAATAATAATTTTATAGAAATGGTATATCATAATTATGTAACGAGTAGATAATTTGTATATATTATATAAGCGGTCACACGCCGCGGTTGTCATATT
>LDMZ01002268.1:0-14540 GCA_001455285.1 Sphaeromyxa zaharoni
CGTGTCAATGAAGCACAATACTACCCGCCGCTGCCGCCTCTAACTAATATACTTACAATGTTACCTACGCTACAATATTAGATAACTTCGGTTCTTCTGAATCAAATTATCCTGTTCACGCTAAAAGATACTTGCTGGCGGCATAGACAAGAATGTGACAGGCAGTTATTAAACAATGTATTTTTTAATAATTATATACTTTTTTTTATAATTTTATCAAATGGTGGTAATCATACCGGATTTAAATTTACACCACCGATTAGCCATTTCTGAGCGATCATTTGCCTGGGTCGGCCACCGTATTAGAAGGTATAAGAGTTATTTTAGGAATTACCAGTCGTACTGGATAGTGCCAGAGTATAGAAATGAAGTTACTGCCACTTCATAAGCCAACAAATTCGTTAGGGTTCTAGGGCATATTTTCAGGTTTGAAATGTTAAATAGATTCTTAGAAAAATCATTAAAGACAAAACCAAGAACGCTTATCATATATGATATACCACTTCATTTCAGTTACTATTATTAGTTTAAAACTTTCAGCTAGAAAAGACCAAAACCCTGGGAGGATACAAAAATAGGGAGTAAATATTAGTCTGTTTTAGTTTTTATACACAAAGTTAAATTTCTAAGCTAAAACTTTATGTGAACAATAACCAATCAAACCAAAGGTTTGAGTCGATGTAACGTAAAAGAGCGAGTAGCGGATTAATAGTAAAAGTAAGAAATTTTTTTTACTCTTCTAATAATTTCGTCGTCAAAGAGAGCGATTGGCTAAATTTCACACATGTGGACGAATGGTTATCATGAAAAGTTTACGTGATACATATTTTCATATGAAATCATTTATTTTTTACTAATCATACGCTAAAAATTCCTGATTGAACTGTTAATATTTTCGATGAAAAAACATTGCTTTATTCTTAAGGGAATTATAACTTCCAGAAGAAAATTAACAAAAGGTATTATCTGAATATATTAACGGTAACAACATTTTACAAATAGTATAACTACACAAATAAATGTTATTCTACTGCAGACTTTTACAAGTCTTCTCGACGAAGCTGCAAACCTTGACCAGCTGCACAATTTCGGACTATTTGCAGAGCCAATGGAATATCCCCAAGTAACGTTCCTGAGCTATAATCTTTATTCTTGTCTCTTGAAGGTGCCAACGTATCCAGAAGGGAAATTACGTACGAGGACCTTAGATCAAAGTTTAAACGTTTGGACAATAAATAACTTCGTATAAATTCCAATTGAATCAGTCAGATCAGCAATACATTCCTTGTTTAGCTTGGTTAAAATATTAATCACGCTATGATCAGTATTCGTGTCAATAAGTTCTTGAATCAAATCATAAAACTAAAAAAATAAATCACTTTGAACTTCTGTTTTGATACATTCTTCTAAATTATTTTCCTGAGAGATATCAAGATTTTTAAAAAAACGTTTAATACTTTTTCTACGAAACATTCATCGATCGTAGGAGCATCAGGAAAGCAAACCAAAAGAGCAGTCATATTATCTCTACTATTCTAGACAGAAAATATTATCTATAACAAAAATATATTACCATACACAAGGAAGCATCGATTAAGTTGCTACAAATAATATCTAGATTTTTCTCTACTTTAAGCCTATTCAATAAGAACTCGGTAGCCCCAACACTCGAAACAACATCCCAAATACCGTCACAAGCCAAGAAGATCAATTGATCGTTCTCCCGTTTAAACTCAGTTACGGTGGGTTCGGGACTTACTGCTTGCTTTTCCGGTGGAAGATTACAATTGGATTTAAAGCTGAAATCGCCAAGAGCCCTTGATACAGCTAGATTTCCATTGACACGATCCATATAAACAGATCCCCCAGCGTTCTCGATGCGCTCTTTTTCCTCAAGGTCTGAAGGTTTATGATCCTTTGTTTCAAACAGGAGTGAGTTATCACGAACAAGGATACCTCGTGAATCACCACAATTAGCGAAGATAATGTGTGTCGGAGATATAACAACAGCCAATGCAGTTGTACCACATGTGGGCTCATTACCCTTGACCCCTGGCATATTTTTCATTTCTTCATCAAAAGATACAAACCCGGTCCTGAGCGCTTCTTTCATGATCCGAACGTCCTCTGGTAGATCTGAAGATGACTCAGCACCGTTCATCTCACAGTCTTTAGAGGCAGATGAAGACTCCTCCATCGCATTAGCTACGGTAACAACATGCTTAAGTAGTAATTGTGCACTCTTCTCACTTGCAAAGGAGCCAGCGTGACCGTCAAAAACAGCAAAGAAACTCCAATTTTTCCGCCAGTTTTCAATTTCCAAAATACAAGCTTCCGAATCCTCCATCGAATTACGCCATCCTTGCATCTTACAAATGGCAAATCGTAAATTATCATTTTCCCCCACACTAGAAACTTTTTCGGTTACGGGTTTGTCTAACGTTTGTCCCATAGAGCTTTTAAATCGTAATCAAGATCTAAACAAAATCGATACAATCAGCAGTGGATTATGCGTGAAACCGCCGTAGCCGCTTCACGTAATCTATTCGCGTCAAAGCGTTCTCTATTCCACCTGTTCTGATCTGTTCAACCGTATGTCTGTTCACATTTCCTTAAACCTGCAGGTGGGAACATAACGTGGTTTGACCCAAAAAGTCAATCAATCTTTTCTTTCCAAACGTTGGGATAACAATTTTCGGGTGGGTAATTCAGTCTCTAATCCAAGGGTTTGTAATTATAGGTTTTGATGTTATTTTGTTGTTTGAAAATGGTAAAAAGTTAAGCTAAGCATTGATTATTAGACTTTTGGTGTACTCGCTTGACCATTTCCTGTTGATGCGATAACTATTTCCATAACGACCTAACTTTATATATCAATTAACCTGCAATAAAAAATGCGGGGAAGTTTAGTGTTCTCCAACTATGAATAGCATTTTAGATGGTTGTGAGATATTATATGAAGGATTAATTTAATCCATATTCGGTTTACAACAGAATCTGTTTTTAAACGAGCCTTTTACATTGGTGTTTAAATGATTTTTTGGTTTTACCATGTGGAAACTTTGTGGAAAATGAAATTTACCTTGAAAGACATATCCAGTGTATTGTACAAACTTTTATATTAGCAATTGAGAATGGGAAAAGAGTCATTTCCATCTTAATTTGGTTTTATGCGTCCCTGGGGCTACATCATTTGCCATTTTGATTCACTACTAGGCTTTTATATGATTAATTCGCGAAACATGCTGAAAAATACTTAATTGTTATAATTATTCATCCTTCATCTAATATACATCATTTTGAGTAAATTAATCCGCACATGTTGAAATTTTTCAAAAGATTCAAACCTTATGTATTAAATTGACCATTTTCATCTTTTAGCAAATTTATTTTTATCATTGGATATATATTCCTGCACCGGAAAAAGATTTATGCGCTACGTTAACATTTATTTAAGGTTTTAGTAGGTTTAACGTTACGAAATATCTTACAGCCATACATTAGGGATAATAAATTTAAACTTTTTTCATATTCACGTGAGACTGTTCTATTTGCACATACTTTTGCTATTTAGGCTAGCTCGACTGCTTACTACATACCCACTTGGTTTCTATTAAACTCGCGTATTATATATTTTATTTTAATGCATTGAATTGTCTACCCACACATTTTATATTTAGCATCAATATTTATACTTCATATATGTTCAAGCCATATTATATTAGGTTTTGCAAAGTAAAATGATGATTCTAAAAGATCTATATATAGTATTAAATTGAATTTTGTTTTATTTTTTAATCATGTTTAAATTAATGTCCGAAACCTTCACACAAGCTGTAAGATAAATCCAATTGTGATGTATATAAGTTGGAATCAGTCACCTTAATTCTTAATATATTTTATTTGACCGGTTTGACAATGTTTGATAATTTTGTATCTAGATCTTTAAAATTAAAAAATAAATGATTTAATCGAGCATGTGTTACACATATTTTTGTATATTCATTTTTTTTCAAACGTCGACTTAAACTAGTTGTTTGTATGTATTTTGATTTATAGAAATAATATAGAAGGAAATTCCCTTGTTAAAAATCCATAGATTTTTTCAAATTTTCGAACGTTTGAAAATACTCTGTACTGTAATCCAAACTGTTAAAACTTATTTTTTAGGTTTAATACATATCCATACAGAATTCCGCTTCCTATAATTTTAAAGGTTATATATGTTCTGGTATTTCCTAAAAGTTTTTCTTCCTCAATGTAGCGTAATGTAATTAATGATATTTAACTTAATTTTAAGTACTTCATTATATACAACCCTTAAGAAGGATTAACAGATCAATGCAACTGCTTCGATTTATAAGTTCGTAAATTTCCACCTTCAGTTCACATAGATATGCCGAGACCTCAGAATTAAATTTTAAGTGAGATGACAAAACAAAATTTGTTTTTTATCTGACCAATTCCGAGTATAAACAAGGTATTATAGAAAAAATACTACGTTCTTTTTGTTATAACCCGCTTAAATATGGCGATCCAGCGTGAATACTCGGCAGCCTCGGACAGAAAATCGTGCTGATACTATTATATTTATACAGTATAATTTTCATATGTTTAATGATATAGTTTGGCGACAATTTGAATTGATAAATCTAGAAATTTTCTTCAGACAAGGATGCAAAGTGTTAAATTGAGCAAAAACAAAACGATCGAACATTTGGCCGACGTTTAAAAAGGGGAGAGGAGCAGAACTTGATAGTTGATAGCGAAACTGGATGAAGTCGTCGATCTAAATATAAAACCTTATTTTTCTCCTGAAAAGATATTAGAATGTAAGTTAGATAATATAAAAGAAACACTGCTTACCTGATATACAAAACAATTAGATGAAATTGCTGAAAGGTTCAATTATTTTCATCGATTGCAAAATAATGGCGAAGCCATATAAGAGTACATTCTTGACCTTAAGAAAATTTCTGCTAAGTGTCAGCTCTCGACCCTATTGAACAACTATAAGCAGGATAGATTTATTAGTAAAATATCCTCGTCATCATTACGGATGGAATTTTTGTTATTAAAGGACAGATTTTGGAGTAGTGTTCAAAATTACGCACTCAAAGCTGAAATTTCTAAAAACAGTGATAAATTCATTCAAAGAAATGATGAGATGGTTGACATAAATAGGATTATTTGAAAAAAAATTCTTCAACAACGGAAAAGTTATATGTAATCGATGTGGCATAAACGGACATTATGAAAAATCATGCCGATATAAAAATTTACTCCACGAGTTTTGCAAGAAAAATAATAACGTAGAAGCAGCCTGTTTTACAAAGAGAAAAAGCCTAAAAATTGTTAACGAGAATACTTTAGAAAATTCGGCAGATTATTCGAGCAACTGTGACTCAGAGATTTTGTACTTCAACAAGCTAGTAGTTAAGTAAAAAAGTTCAAATCAGTCTAGACACTTTTCATTAGTATACTAGTAAATAATATCGCTAAATTCATATTCTGAAAATCTTAGAAAGTTACCTATAGTAAGAACCAGGAAACACCTTACGGAATGCAATAGGAACAAAATCAAAACACAACTTGGAAAAAAGGACTTGCAATGTTTAATTTTAGTATCACTAAATGATCAGAAATCATTTCTTGGTTAGGATATATCGAAGTTATTGGAGTTTACACCGCTGAATTATCTTACTAACTCAATGAAAACAGTTAAAAAATACAAAACGAGATTCGCCAGCATGTTTGACGGTAATATTGTACAATCCATCTCGGGATATCAGGTCCGTTTAAATATCAAGACAGATATAGGGCAAGGCGAATACTATATGCTTTAGAAGACAAAAAGGTAACGGATGGAATATTAGTTGAAGTTAAAGATTCAAAACAGGCAAGTTCCTTTAGTAATAATTGAAAAACCTGACGGTACATTACATCTTTTTGGGGAATACAAAGTAACGGTTTATAAATCATTAAATTCGCAACTTTGCTCATTACCAACTCCTGATGACATATTAAAAATTATGAAAGGAGAGATTTTATTTAGCAAACGTACTTATCACAGCCTTACTCCCAATTAGAGTTAGCAGAAGAAGATAGAGACCCACTGACCATAAATAATCATTAAGGTCTTTATTGCTAGACAAGGTAAAATTATAGAATTTTTACGACTCCGGAAATATTTCAACAATTCATTGACTTGTTTCTTTCAAGGCTGAGCTATGTGGCCGCCTACATTGATGAAATAAACATATCTGGAACCAGTATAGAGGAACACAATAAAAACTTAATCGAAGTTCTTAAACGTTTAAAAAACTATAATATAAAAATTAAAAAGGAAAAATGTGGATTTGGAAGGACTCAGTTTTATATTTGGGACACCAAATAAGTAAAGATGATATTAGTCCTACTTTTACTAAGGTTCAGGTCATTACAAAATGCAGCAATCCTGAAAACAAAGAACAAGTTAGATCGTGGCTAGTATTAAACTGTTACGAAAGATATATTCGAAACCTGGCAACCATTATTAAACCTTTTAATAAATTTCTAAACTATCAAATTTTATTTCAATGGTGAAAGAATGTCAGGATGCATTTAACAAGATAATAGAGTTATTGATTACAAGTAAAGGACTTGCTTTTTGTTGACCCTGATAAGAATATTGTAATTAATTGCAATGCGCCACACTATAGAACTGGTGCTGTAATATCACATATTTTTTTCAAACGGATCGGAAAAGGCTGTTGAATTCTTCAAGAACTCTTATGCCGGCGGAAGTGAATTACAGTCAATTGGAAAAAGAATTCTTGGTAATTATATTTGCGTTAAAAAAAATCCACAGATTCATTTACTGAAGAAAATTTGTGATTATTACTGATCATCAGTCTATATGAAGAATATCAGGAGAAAAGAAGCAAATACCTGATCGGACGACAGATAGATTATAGCGGTGGACGCTACAACTATCAAATTATATGTACACAATACATTATAGAAAAGGTAAAGACAACTCAAATGCAGATGATTTATCGAGACTTCCCAAAGTATAAAGATCTCATAATCACAAGAGTCAAGAAATTTGTTGTTTCGTATCCCATAAGGACAATCCTCCCGTTTTTGCAGATGAATTAAGGAATGAAACTTTAAAAAACGAAATATTAGCTAAGGCTAGTGAATATATAGTAAGAGGATGTCCTTCAAAATGGCGAAATGGTGCCATTTTTTAGGAAACGTGACGATCTTACTGTAGATCGAGGTATAGTAGTATATGGGAAAAGAGCGGTTATTCCAAAAAATATTATGTAAATTAAAATAGTTGGCACTAATCTATCCACCCACCTAATCTAATTATGTTTACCTAAGTATTATAATATATACCCCAACCCCTATAGTTTGGAACTTCCACATGGCACTCTCTATAACGTTCTGGCAAGCGCCTAGGTCTGCTAGGATTGGTCCTACAGATATCATTTTCATCTGGGATATCTCTCCTAATAGTTGGAAATTTCTGCATAGAGTTTTAATAGCTTACACTATCTCTTCGCCCTCTGAGATCTAACTTTAGTCTGTCTATGCTTGAATTTTTCTGAGTTCCATTCTTTGTTATTTTGCTGGTTATTACCGTTTTTTCAAGACATGATCCCGAATTTTGAGTTTCTTACTAAAATATTTCTGTTGTGTAGTATGAGCAGCAGTTGAAAAATGTTCTAGGTTATCCCAAATTTTTGACAGTCTTTTTTTGTTATTACTGTATTCAATTCTAAGGAAGTTAAAGTATGATTTTTCTATGATAATATTCAGTGGTAATCTGCCAAATAATGCTTCAAACAACGTAACGTTAATCGATCAATGACAGGATATATTATAGGCATAAAGTACTGTTGGGAGGAATCTTTTAAATTGGTATTGATTTTTGAGAACATTTCAAAAAATTTTAATAAGAGAACTGTTCATACGCTCAACTAATCCATTACCCTGAGAATGGTAGCTTGTTGCGTGAGATTTGTTATTCCTTCTTCACTGCACATTGTTTTCGAAATAAAGGTTTCAAAGTTTCTACTTTGGTCACTATGTATTATTCGAGGAAACCAAAATCTAAAGAAAATCTTCTCAACTTCATCCACAACCACCTCTGCATGTTGGGACTTTATGGGCGCAGCCACTACCCATTTCGTGAAAAAGTGTCAACGTACCAATAATTATCGATTTCCACATGTAGAGTGAGGAAGTTCCAGTATATCGATACCAATCACATCCCATGCTTGACCTACTTGCATTGGTTGCAATTCAGCTTTAGACTCTTTCTGACTAGCCGCTTGTCACTTTATACATTTATTTCAATAATTCTAATATCAAAGTACATTCCTGGTTAGTACCAGATTTCTCTAACTCTTGATACAGTTTTAAGAGGGGATTGATGTCTGGTAGTATTCAAATCATGATAACTAAATATGATTTACTGCACAAAGTCCGTTGTATTATAACTCCAAATTCTTTATTTGAGTCTAAATTTGGAGTTAACCTCCATAAATAATACCATTTCGTATTCCATGTTGATTTTTAATTTATATAAATTTTGTCATAATTCCGTCATCAGTTTTTAGAATGTCCCAACTTTAATTTTTCATACGCTCAAATTAAATTTTCATCTCTTCTCTGCTTTTCCCTCTATTCTTCATTAATTATAACAGAGTTAATTTCAGTCAGCATGATTACTCTAGAAAAAGCTTCGGCATTAGTGTTTAAAGAACCTTTTTTGTACCAAATTTCAAAGTCAAATTCTTGTAGATACACAATCCAACGTCCAATTCGGTCGTCTGTAATCTTATTACAAGGAAGCCAGCCATTTGAGAGGTTGGAGGTCTGAGTGAATAATGAATTCTTTTCCTAGCAAAAATTGCCTGAATTGTTTCAAAGCATAAACAATAGCTAAACATTCTAATTCATATGTTAAAAACTTTGACTCTGTTTTGCTAAAAAGTCGACTAAAACACAAGATAATATTTTCATTTTGCTCCAATACAGCTCCCAAGCCAATATTTGATGCGTCGGTATGAACTTAAAATTGTCTAGATATATCTGGGTGCGCTAACGTAGGTTGAGATGAAAGTTTTCCAATTAGTTCAGCAAAGGAATTTTCGCATTAAAGGTCGTGCAACGGTTTAGCAAAAAATGAAAAAAGTTTTATGTGCTTCGATAATAAGAAGCAAAACCAACAAACTTCTGAACATCTTTTGTATTTTATGATGCTCCCAATTTTTCAAAATTATGACTTTATCAAAATCAGGCCTCGTGCCATTTTTGTCAAATATGTGCTCTAAGTACGGTTATTCATTTAATCCAAATCGTGACTTTTTAACATTTATTTTGAGATCACTTTCTGCTAGTATAGTAAGAACTTCCGTGAGATGTTTGAAGTGCTCCTTTCCATTTTTTGAATAGATTAATATATTGTTTATATAAACAATAACAAACTTTAAATCTCGAAAAATTGTGTTCATTAATCTTTGAAAGGTTCTTGGAGTCCCAGTTTAACCGAAAGGCATGACAAAAAATCCCCATTGGCGACCTGGACAAAATGCGGTCTTTTCGATATCTGAAGTATCCATATGAATCTTCCAGTAGTCATTTTTTAGATCTATTGTCGAAAAAGCTCTATACAAGTGTAATCTAGTTATTACATCCGAAATTAATGGCAAGGGATAGCAATCTTTTTTTTAAATTTATTTAATTATCGGTAATCTATGCATATCCTTATAGATCCACCTTTTTTGGGATAAATACAGTTAGAGAACAGAAATGACTAGAGCTATTTCTTATTATATAGTCTTGAAGTAATTGCTTTATCTGGTTATCGATTTCGTTGACATAATGTACTGGGACTGATCTAGCCGCTTGTTTGCATACAACATTATTTTAGGTTACTTTTATGTGATATCCCTTTGACTTTTGTGTTCATTCCATCAAATAAGGATGGAAACCTTTTAATTAAATTTTTGTAACTTATATTTGAATTACTAAAATCAAAATTTTCTTCAGCTTTCGGGACAGGGGTATAAATTGAAGGATTAAAACCTACATCCTCATGCTTCATGAGATGAATGAACTTTCATCACTTCTATTTCTTTAAATTTTTTATTACTCTGAATATTAAAAGTTCCAAATTTAACTTAAATTTCAAATTTTATCAAAAAGTCAAGTCCTAGGTTAAAATCCTCAATCAAATAATCCACGACATAAAAGTCCATTCGTTTATTTTTTCCATTATGATTAATCGGAAGATTGATTATACCTTTACAAGGAATCAGGCCCTATTGAGCATCAAACAAAGAATTATACACATGTTTTAACGTGATATGTTAAAAACAATTTAAATATTTTTTAAGTTTCATAATCGAGACAGATGATCCTCTATCAATTATTCCATGGATTTGGGTATTTTCTAGTCTTACTTCCATGGTAAAAAACTTCTTTGCTCCTTTATTAATTGTAAAAATACAATCTAGTTGAACCCGTCTTGAATCACTATTATTTTTATAACAGTCCCGTTGAAAATGTCCAAGCCGTCCACAGTAAAAACATCGAAAGAATTTCTGCGTATTTTGTTTTACCGTACAAACCATATCATCTTCCACCACCAATTATTTGTCTGACGATTTTTGCGATAATTCTAAACTCTCTATCCTCGCCTGCAGTTACTTTAGCGTGTTTCCGGTGAAATTACATTAACACTGTCCTGAACTCCAAACCCACTAACTGTTTTCCACAATTCGCACATTTCGACAGCCTTGTCTACTTCGCGAATTGAATCTTCTGTCAGAATTTTAGTTACCCCTTCCAGAAACTTATGAAAATATAGCGTTTCTTGCGATTTCAAGTCATAATCTGGATATGCATCATTAATAAGATATTTAATTCTTGAAGCATATTTTTGAACAGACTCTCCAATCACCCATACACATTCAGTTAGCTCATGGTGTGGCAAAACATTACTTTTTTTAAACTTCGATTCTAAAAACGTGCACTCATCTTTGTAAGTTTTGATTTCCTCCCGCTTTAAAAGGTAAACTTCCAACGCTTCTCCATCTAAAAAGAGTTGAAGAATCTTGAATTGTTTCGTCTTTCACCCACTAGCTCAAAGCGTTTAAACCAGGCTTTAAAATCTTCAGACTCAAAAGGTTTAAGGGATCCAACAAGATTTACCATATTCCTGCTACCATTATAAATTAAAAGAGTAAGCACTAATCTATCCGACCGCCTAATCCGAATTATGTTTATCTAAGTATTATAATCTACAATTACAAAATAATATCTTTCAAGAGCTGCATTGGACGCATGCAGGGATCTCACGAATGAAGACCGTAGCGAGAAATTATGAATGATGGCCTCAATTCATAGAAATATCGAATAATACGGTTTGAAACATCGATTTTGCCCAGAAATAGACATAGCACCCAGAGAAACGAATTACTGACATGAGGGCTTGCTTCAGAATATATGCAGCGTATTCATATAGATTTTGCTGAATGTAAGAGCGCCAAATACTTTATAATTGTAGATGCATACTCAAAGTGGTCGGAGGTGTACAAAGTAAACAAATCTAGGTCTATAGATACAATTTAGTTACTAAAACCATTTTTCTCTTATTTTTGATTACCTAAATCAATAGTAAGCGACAACGGACCAAAGTTCATATTGCCCAGCCTTCCTAAGAATCTTTGAGTTTCTTAGGTAGGCGTTGAGCCCAGATAAGTATCCCACTGGGGGTGAATAGTTGTATTTATATGAATACATAAAATAATATCACTAAGGCTTAAATAGTAAATCCACACACGTGGTACTTCGTTAATTATCATTATTTAAATAGTTTACGAGGGTTTACGACATCTTCCCCCTCCCATAGTTATATGTACTCGGCTTCAAATTTCTGAAGTTTTGCCATATTTGTCTTCTGGGTTCTTGAATCAAGGCCACTTCATCATTTCTAGTAGCAATAATTTTGTTTGGTCCGCGCCATGGGGTTCTAATTTTAGTGTTTCTTGCCCTTCTTATAAATACTTTGTCATTAGGTTTAAAAATATAGCTTACCCTTTTTATATTTAATTTTTTCCTCATCTTTTTGCTTTGTATACAGGATTTATGTATTGGTTCTTCTAATTTATATGATGTACTCCTTTTTAAGGGATCCAGTCTATTACTTTTGAATAATAATTCTTCTGGGGAAGCATTGATGTCACGATTATAGCACATGTTAAGGCAACATTTTATTTTCTCAATGATTAATTCTATCTTTTCTCCTGAATAAATTCTCATTAGCGTATTAATTGAGCCATTGATTCTCTCACAAATGCCATTGCATTGTGGATTATAAGGACTTGCCAGTGCATAAATGATATCGAACTTAGATACAACCTGTTTAAATTCTTGCGAAACGTATTGTCTCCCTTGATCCGTAATAATTTTATGCGGGGGTCCATGTACCTCTATCCAACATCTTTCAAAGCTAGAGTTTAAATCTTTTCCACTAATATTATAAAACAAGCCTACTTCAACCCATCTAGTACATATATCGACAAACATGGCAAAATAAAATTGAGTGCCTTCGCAATCTATTTTGTAATTTCTTGTCTGATACGGTCCAACGATATCAGAACCTATCACAGTTAGCGGTTCTGTACACTATAAAGTGCTATTGCTCTGTATATAGGTTTTTGATCCGATCTTGCACTTCTGGCATGACAGACAGTCCTGTGTTACTTCAATAATCTTCTTGATACAAAACATCCGAAAGAAGTTTTTGATTGATATATATATAGTTTTGAAACTCCAGGATGACCCAAAAACTGATGTAATATTTTCAACAGAATAATGCCGTATTTATCAGGAACAATGACTTTATCCTTAATATCTAAGGCTAGTTTATTTCCATCAATCTCGACAGATCTTGTAATATAATAAGAAATTTCGCTCCTGTTTAATCTTTGTTCCGCGGCAATGCTGTCAAGAAAGAATGGTTCGCATGACTGTAGGGAATATAATCTTGATAATATATCAGCATCTGAATTTTCATTGCTATTAATGTGGATAATCTGGTAATTGTATTCTTCTAGAAGTAATATCCATCGAGCTGTGCGTTGACTCATATTGCTTTTAAGAAAGGAATTCTTGCAATCTGTCATAATTACGAATTTTGAACAAAAAACAATATTTCGGAAAAAATCAAAACTTTTAATAATCGCGTATAGTTCCTTTTCTGCTATCGTATAATTTTGTTCGGTTTTATTCATTTTTTTGCTATATATCCGGACTATCTTTGAATCTTGTTTTAGTATAGCACCTAACCCCGTGTTGCTCGCATCCGTCTCCAATGTAAAATCTTTATCCCAATCGATGTGATGTAATGTGGAATCCGTTTTTATTTCCAGTAAAATGTCTTTAATAATTTCTCTGTCTTCTTCAGACCATCGGAATGTATTCGTTCTTAAGCTTATTAGTAATAGGAGCCATTTTGGCACTTAAGTTAGGTATATACGGTCTATACCAATTTATAATACCCACTAGCGACATAAACTGTTTTGGAGTTCGGGGTTCAGTCAAAATCTTTTTAATATTTAAGTCTTTATTGTAAGGTTTTATTCCTTCATAATCAATTTTATGTCCAAGATATACAACGTTATCTTTGAACCAGTTCGATTTTTCAAAGTTTATCGAGATATTGCTTTCAGATAACTTCCTTAGCACTGGATCAACGTGATGGTAATGGATCTCAATCGTAGGGCTAAATATCAGCATATCGTCGAGATATACACTGACAAAAGGAAATTCTTCACAAAGTTTATTCATTACGAGTTGAAACGTCTTTGGGGCATTTGTAAACCCGAAAGACATCCGTAAAAACTCATAGTGTTTGTCAAATATCACGAACGCTGTCTTATGTACGTCTTCCCTTTTCATTGCGATCTGATAATAGCCTGAATTGAGGTCGAGCTGGGAAAAGACCGTTGCTCCATTTAGGTTAAGTAGGCTTTTCTCGATTCCAGTAAATGGCATAGGGTTTTTTACGGTAACTTCGTTGAGCCTTTTATAGTTGATCACAAGTCTGATCGATTTATTCTTCTTTATTATTGCCAATGCGGGAGCAGCAAATGCAGAATTACTCTCTTGAATTATATTAGTGTTACATATTAGTTTTAGATTAGTGCGGGTGGCGACGACACGACGTTTTTCACAGTTTATTACGCTTACAGGTTTACATTTAACAATGGCGACAAGGATACAAGTTGACGCGTATAAACCGGGAAAAGAACTCTGGAGAGACTATATTGGCAGGTTCGAAATAGCCTGTAGCCTACACGGTGTCAAAACCGAAAATGAAGAAGCGAAAAAATTGCTTTTACACTCCATAGGTGTTGAATCCTTCGCTCTTCTATCGGCATATTTTGGTACCTCTACTTTCGAAGGGGTATCTGATGATGAAATTATCAACTTCTTGGATTCATATTATTGCGTTCCAACATCATTTATGGCAGAAA
>LDMZ01002375.1:0-14147 GCA_001455285.1 Sphaeromyxa zaharoni
ACAATAATCGATCTCCGAGATCCTTATACGTGAAGAGGCTGCAGAATCCTTCCGCTGTTTCCAAGCACCACAATATACAAAAAATTAGTATAGCTGTAAAATACACATCTGTAGGTATTCGAATTAACGACTATTAAACTGTTACGAAGACATCAATCAAACAAAAACAGACTATCTGGAAATTTTTACATTTTCAAATGTAAATCTAAATCATTTATTTATTGGTGGATATTTGACTAAAGTTAATTTTTAGATTTTTGCTATGTAATATATATTTTTTTGCTGTTAATACAAAAAACCAAAAGGTATTTACGAGAATTTCCAAATAGGGATTCTTCACTGTTTCTTTTGCACCCAATTTATAATTATGTTTAAGTTTATCATATTCAGTAGTAATATTTTATTAAAGAATATACCTGAATAGAAATATTTTAGTAAATTTATAGCTAAGGTACTATATTTACAAAACACCTATGAATACATTCTATTGAATAACTTCTTTACGTATACTATCAAGCAAATTTTTCTTTTTTAACTCATAAAAGTTATTTAAAAGTGATTCAATTTTATTGGTTGGATTGGGATTATTCTTAGAAATACAAGGATTTTCTAATTCTTTGTCATAAAAGGATATATCGTCCGATTTTAGGTTGGTGTTTCGCTATAATAAATGTATTAGGTCATACATGATACCATTCTATTTTTTCCGGGAGTAATTACTACACTTAAAATATCTGTTTCCTTGTTAATCAGGGAGTGACTAAGATCCCCAATGGGTTTTACTGCTCGAATTGTTTGTTTATTCTGCTTTAATATGTCTCTGAATTTCATGAAGTATGGAATATTGATCACTTGAAAATACAAAACATTCTCTACATGAATGTTATCATTAAATAAAAAAAACCATCAAATTCAAGGCTATGAACAGTATTGAGATACAATAGATCGAAAAAAATTATTTTTTGACCTATAGCAAGAATAACACTATTTGAATTATTATCAATTTTAATCTGAGACTGGCTATAAGATCTGAACGTGTTTAACTATGAAAAAGAAACGAACTTCAAACTAAAACAGTCCGTTGATAAATCTGGAATATGAAGTTTATCATCGTTTAGCTTCTAATATAAATAATATATGAACAAACCTAATATACCTCGGTGGACAACAGAGACTTGTGAACCTTGTTATCAGCCGTGTCAAAAAATAGGTTCTGAGTAAGGGAGCATAATACAACTGATCGGACAACTTTAGAGGAGATGATACGACCAGATAATTCAGATTTTTTTACGTCATGAATAAATATTGTTTGTGAATCTTTCAAACTACATACAAGTATCATAGATCGAGAATATAGATTCTTAGTGATGCTTATACCAGATATCACTTTAACAGTTCTGAACGAATATATTGGCAAAGTATGCTTCTTATCGTCGTTCAGTGAATGGTACAGCAATCTAAAGTAATATTAGATAAAAATATTTGCACGAAGAGTTAAATTAATCACGATCAATAATCATACATTAAGTAGATATTTATAACTCCTTTTACTTTTTAAACAAAATAAACTAAAACTACCAATAAAAATGGTACAAATTAACTTTGGACATATTATGCATAAATTTATGTTTAGGTTATGATATTTTTGATATTATTCGGTCAAATTAAAATAAGTAAAAACTTAAGCATTTTTGTTACCTTTAAATGTAAATAAACTTTAAAAAGAAAATTATAAAAAATGAATCTGACTATTCTCGTATATTCTCAAGTTTTGGAACTTTAAATATAGATTAATAGATTTCATCACTTAATATTTGTTGTAACACAAGTGCATGAAAGGTTACACTAGAAACAGAATTACTACCTTTTAACCTTGATAGGAAGCACTACTATCAAGGTAAAACGGGTTTAAAAGATCCAAGGAACATTGTTAATATATATTATTATTAGTTTAGTGTCAAAAATTTATAAATTATTTTTTATTATACAACAAAAAACTTAAGGTCCATTATAAAGGAAGGCAACTACCACTTCGTACACAGTAAAAATGTTGGGACAAATCACTTTAGGCTATGAAATGAAGTAACAAAAACTAGATGACCTACTCTATACTATACGTTGAGATAATATTTCACAAGTCACAGCAATAAATTTTATGAACCGATCAGAACATTTATATGATCCCACATATAAAAATGAAAAAGGTTTTTGTGGATAATTTGAATACAGAAAAATCTGTTTTCAGAGATCACCCATGAGATGAGAAAGTAGAAAATATTAGTGGAAGCCCTTAAAATAAGGATTTCTTAAACCTAATTGATTTATGGGACAGGTCTCATGTAATTAAAGTATAAATTTATGTATGTATCATTAATAACTTCAAAAATTCTAGTGATGGAGTAAAATAGGGTATCTTCGAGGATAATACCAATGATCAAAAAAAATTTAAGAATGTGTGCGTAATAATTTCGAAGTAGAATAGTTATAATAGTAAGTATAATGCAGAGACGTAAATTTATTATTAAAAGTATACTAAAGCAAAAATGATATTAATAAACTACGGTAGATGAATAAATATACTTCTTAGAAATTTTTTACCTTCATGCTCTTAGTTATAGCGTTACTATATTAAAAAACAGCCAACAAATCAAGTTATCCAACGTCATAATCTTTTATTCTTTGGAAGATTTATGGTCTTCTTAATGAGATGGTTACACAAAATTATTTAATTTATTAGTTTAAGTGTTTTTCAAAGATTTGACGATAATAAGAGTTGAAATGACAGCTCCTTATATATAAATACGTCATTTACAAAAAAATGTCGGTCCCTCATATGATAGAATAAATACATCAAATCTAGCTTAAGTGATAAAATAATAAAAGTGACGAAAAAATCAACCAGATTTTATGTTAATAACGAATACAAGTTTCAAATGAATAAAAAAGATTTAACAATGATGAGTTCCAGCGCTACGGTTTAAACTGTTTTCGATACAAGAGGATAGTCATGAAGAACAATTTCTTCACTAAATTAACGACTAGCCTCAGTTGCAACTGAGCCAGATTGATAATAATATTGAATAATGTGATTCATAAGTTATGGTCAAGTCCGAAAGCCATTTTCCAGGACGAAAAAAAAGAAATGACTTCAACAAACACACTTGACGGACGGAAGGTAGATCGCATGGAGTTTCACCACTCACACGTTCATGAACATCAGGAACAAATTAACGTACGTACTGAGCAATCATGTTTGTAGTGTGCCATTGGTTTGAATGGTGATATCATCTTCGTATTTTTCATTCGTCATAAATAAAATTCATTGAAGGTGTAAATCCGTTACCATATAAAATCTGATGAAAATTTCTAAACACCCTATCTAATTTAATTGTTATCTATTATAATGCGGAATAAAATTACTGATATCTGCAATAAAAAGGAATAATCGATCAAAACATACCGCCAAACTGAAATATTTAAAAAATGATACAGAATTAAGATAAAGGAACTGATAAAAATGTTCATTTTTAGTTAAAAAGTTACAGATTCCAAATATTCGAAAACATTACAAAACAAATATGATTAAAGATAATATAATAAATTTTTACAACAAAAAAATAAAAAACCATTAGTGATTATATTGAGGAAAAGTGTTTTAAGGTTTGTCAGTACAATCTAAAAGAAAATACGTTCAAAACGTTCTCTTTAAGAGATAATTTTAATAATAACCACAATTGCCGAATTATTTTTTAGAACTTTTACATATAAACGTGAAAAATTTTAATATATTATCTTCCACTATATCAGTACAGATATTTAGACTTTGGGTATAATAAGGTATACGAGAGTTCTCAAAAGGCGGTGAACATGTTAAACAAAAATATCCATCAAATAGGTTCTAAATCGAAAGAGCTTAAATTAAATTTTCATCTTTGATTCTTAATGTTATATTTCTCTTACTGGTTAAGGTTCCAAACATGGGTCATAAAATCCTCTCCGGATGTTGCAAAGTGTGTTTTATTTGGAGAAAAGCACAGGGTTTTGATATTACCAATATGTTTTTGTAGTAACAGAAGTAGTGCACCAGACGCAATTTGCCATACGAAGATCCGATCCGTGATGCATGCTACAAGGTAATCACCGTCGTGGGTGGTCTCCATGGCCGTGACTGGCCCTGGTGCAAGGATTCTTCGGATTGGATTTTCCTAAAATGCATATTAACTAAGTAGATGAAGCAAGAACAAGTTTGATATCCCAAATATAGATCACAGTTTTATCCACGGATGAAGATATTATATAATCCAGACCAACAAAAGCGATGTTTTGTCGTGACAAATGACCATCCTTATATCTCATAACTATGCTCTGAGTTTTAATTTCATAAAGAAAAATATCCGAGCATTTATTACCCGATTTTTGACCTCCAATAAAAATTCCAAGATCCATGAGGGAAAACTCTCGCGCATGTTTTGATAAACATGTTTGGGACTGATAAGTTGACCCAAATCACCTGTCCTTTCGTCACTGAGGAAGTGTGTGGGAGGATATATTGTCGTTTTAAGCATGAAAAAGCAGGTAATAAATTTTAGATGTTAATTATATGATGACATGATTGCAATTGCATATTTTTTACTTAAAAATGCTACATTGATATGATAGTTTAAATTTACTTTTAATAACAGCAAGTAATTACTGAAACAAGCTGAGAAAATAATTGAAATCATGTCAGAAACTCGATCAAAATCCTACTAATTTATTAAACAAGAATCGACAACCTTCGGGTCATCTAAACTGAAATTTTTCACCTGATGATGTGAATATTATCATGTGTGTGTAAAACAGTGACATTCAAATGAAGGCTTCACTCAACATATACTTGATCAAACATCTTTAGTATTATGTGATCCGCTCCAGTAATGGTTTATGATATGGTTATTAGGTGCTTGAATTGGAGTTCTTATCCTCCCCTGTATTATGCACAAATTCTTTATTAACACTTTCGTGATTACTGGATAAAGTAGTGCTAAAAACATACTGTGCAAGATATCTGTATGTTCTATTACCGGATTTCTACTAATTAGACTGAAATCGTATTTTGATAGAAGAGATATATAAACTACGTTAGCATATTTGATACTTTTCTGTAGATGAATCATTTCTACGTTCATTTACCCAAATCGCATTATATGAAACTCAACAATGCGCCAATTCTTATTCATATACCATGAAAATATTTTTTATTCTAATTTGTTTTTTCATTGAGTACTCTTAGCTTTGTGGTAATGTGAGTCGATTTGGAGAGGCTGCATGCTCACCATTGTGTAGAAAATTTTGGGGTGAGAGAAAAGATGTTAAAGTACATTCAGATAAAGAATTTTAATGTTCTTCGTTTGTAAGATGATCATAAAAGTTGGTTTTGTCTATGATTAATTTTTTTATTTCATAAAATACTGGAGTACTTTTTAGCTTGTTAAATTAGCACTTAGAAACAAATTTAATGCAAAACCTTGAGATCGAGTGATCGTTTTTTAATATATCTACAAGGTATAAATGTTATGATAAGTGGAAAAAGCTTTTACTAATATGTGAAAATAATTTAATATTTTTTATTAGTTTCTAAACTCTAGGCTTTTATACTATCTACAGGAAATATATTATTTTTTGTTTTATCAGGTTCAATGTTTGTTTGTTTTTAAAAATAGTGAAGAGGATAATAGAGTAAAAACTATATACTTTTTTTGTTTACTATGTACTCCTTTACTCTTTAAGCCTAAATAGTTATACATAAATTTTATTTTATAAATAAAGTTCTTTTATTTTAATAGAATGAATGTTTTTTCATATCAAATATTATTAAAACCACTTTTTGGACTTCACCTATCTAAAGCTTGTAAATTTCCTTGTAATATTTTAAATCCTTTTTGAAAAATATATTCATCTATATTAAGTCTTACTTTCTTCAAATAATGGAATTTAAATGAAGTACAGTACTCTTTCCTAACCGCCAATTCTAACAATTTTTATTTTTTAGCGGAAAATTTTTATTAACCGATATTTTCCCTAACAGCCACTTTTAACAACATTTTTATAAGTTATATTTATAAAAATATTTGTTTGATATATCTTAAGGATAAAATATAATCTCTGTTTTGAATTTTCTATCCAAAAATGGGAAAAAGAAAATCTGTTAAAACATCAATAGAAGAAAAATTGGCTATTATCAGTTATATTAAAGCAAATCCTTTGATTTCTGATGAGAGGATATCAACTTCATTTTCTATTAAGCTTAAGAAAGATATCTCAAGGAGGAGTATAAACGATATTAGAAAAAATCAACAATACGTTGTTGAAAATTCAAAATTAGAACATACAAAAAAAATGGAGATCCCCTATATTAAAATATGAATGTATTGACGTCGTTTTATTAGAGTGGATTGAAAATTAAGAAACTTCAGGTTCTATTCTTGATGATAATTTAATAATTGAAAAATCATTAGAAATTGCAAAAAAAAACTAGACCAAGATCAATTTAAAGCATCTAAGGGGTGGTTGATATGTTTTTAAAAGAGACATTCCCTGAAGTTACAATCTCTACATAGTGAATCATATGAAAACACTCAAAACCCTGATGAAGATGGATTTCTTAATTATATTAAACAAAAAATTGATGAATATGGGCCTGAGAATACATACAATGCCGATGAGATAGGGTTGTTTTACAAAGTTATTCCTTCCAGATCTATCTACAAAACTAAGAGAAATGGATATAAGCTTTTAAAAGATCGTTTATCTATTATTTTTTGTGTAAATATGACTGGAACCGACAAATTAAAACCTTTAGTAATAGCAAAATATGCAATCCCTGGTTGTTTTAAAGGGTTTTCATACGATTCTATGGTTTTTTATCGAATCTTGCTTGTTGTAGACAATTGTGCAGCTCACGAAATCTCCCTGGAATTAAAATGCATAGAATTTATTTATTTGCCCCTAAATTCAACTTCTGTTTTGCATCCCTTAGATCAAGGGAGTATTAGATGTTTTAAACTTAGATTTTCTTATCTAAAGTTACAAGAAGTTATCGAAAGAATTGAATCTGTCAATCTACTTTTAATGCCTATAAGAATTTAAGCATCAAGGATGCAATAATATTTTCTCACTTTGCATGGGATGAAGTTTAAAAAAAACGATTTTCAATTTCTTTAACCATGCTAAATGGCAAAATGGAGAACCTAAAATTTTTGTTGAAGAAAAACTTGAAAATCACGATATCTTTCTCAATAAAGCAGAAATTACTGACCCTATAGATTCTAAAAGTTTTATTGAATTGGGTTATACAGAAAAAGATGTACTGCTGGAACAAGCAGTAAGTGCATCATTTAAAATTCCTGAGAATATATTCGGGAATGTCGAAAAAGAAAGACGTTTAGAGTTAAATGAAAATTCTGTTTCTAAAATGTCACAATCAACAAAAAATACAATATAAGAAAGAATTATTTCTAAAAACGATTGTTATCATGCCCTGCAAACTTTAAAGGAATATTTTGACATGTCAGAAAACTTTGATCATGACACGATCAATGGAGTCAATAAAATTAGCGAAACTTTAGTCAAAAATTCTTCACCCAAATACACTTAATGATTGGATTGCCAAAATATAAATTTTTTTAGTTGTCTTTAGATTAAATTTTCCTTACTGCCAATTATTCATATTCCCCCAAAATTGGCGGTTAGAACAAGACTTTACTGTCAATTTA
The DNA here is from genome assembly GCA_001455285.1 of Sphaeromyxa zaharoni. Lineage (NCBI taxonomy): Eukaryota > Metazoa > Cnidaria > Myxozoa > Bivalvulida > Sphaeromyxidae > Sphaeromyxa > Sphaeromyxa zaharoni. Next base: position 7,755 of record LDMZ01002375.1, read on the forward strand.
AATTATATAAGATAAACTATATGATATAAAAAAGATACAAAACCTTGATAACCTTCTGGTTTTTAAACTGTTAGTATTTTCTTAGCTTAAATTAACAAAAATTTTTCTATTAATATTGTTGTGATGAATCACAGCAGTCCCAGTTTGCAGCCTACTCAAATAAAGAGATTCGGTAAATTATCCTTAAAAAGGCTCGAAACATCGAATGAGAAGAGTAGTTGATGTCATTACTAAAGTCCATATTCGAAAAAAATAAACTAGCATGAAAACTAAAAAGTAGGGGGACTCTTGCCTGGCAAGCAGGCACGCCTATAACTTAAAAACCGCAATTATTCGGTTACCTTGGACTATTAGTGATATATCGTGATCGGGTAACTGCATCACTATAAAATTAATCATTTTTAATATTTTTTATGCCGAAAAGTATACAATAAAAATTTAGATAAATCCAAAATATCGATTGTTCATGTCAAATTTTCAATAGTTACAGAGGCGCAATTAGTTCTTCGATTTTACCATTTACAAAAAATATGTAGTATAATTATATGCACTTATAAAACTAATGTGGCTGTTTTTCTTTTTGAAAAGTGGAAAAATTTTAAATTTTTGTTTGATTTCGCTTTGATCATCGGAAAGTACAAGGCCATGATCAAATAAATTCAAAGGGGTCTAATTGGTGTTAAGCCTTTAATGAAATACTACAGACACTTTCTTCATTAGCGCAACAATTATACTAAGGTGAAATTATTTTTTTTCAAATTTAACTCTTGAATGTAATATATTGCGTTGTTTATGTCTTAACATATACTAAAGCGTCATTTCGGAAGACTACGTTTTTGAGATGGTTAACTTCGGAAGTTGCACATCCACGAAGGGATAGATGCTGTCGTATATACATATTTCTTTGATTTTTGGTTATTCACGCAAAATTATTTTTGCAACGGATAAAAGTTGAAGAAGTGAATGCTCTGAAATTTAACCCACATAAAAAAAATAAATATTGATAATTCGTTATGATTATTTCTCCACTTCTTTCATATCCTTATTCCTTTATATGCCTAGGAAAGCCCTAAAACGAGCAAAATTTTATGAACATAATTATGTTTTTCACGATTTTCCAAAAGATATAAATATTTGTTTAGTCAAAAATAATCAACCATTAGTACTCATAAAAATACAAAAAGAATATCTCACGTTACACTTGCAAACAAAGGCAAAACTTAATGTGACTTTATTGATAAAGGTCTTAAACTTTAATTTGCTAATGAATAGTATTTAAAAATAAATTAAATGAGTTCAATTATATTAAATCTTTATATACACATTACTATTTCGGAAAAATCCCAGTTAGGTTTCTTATGTCCTTCGAATCTCTTTGATTGGTAAATTTGAAAGAGTTCTCTGTATTTGATCATATATGTAGGGTCAAACTATTAGCCACACAGTTCGATTTTATAGTTGAAAATTTTATTGAATTTACATCAAATGAAGCCATGTTTTTTAATATAATTCTCTATCGTATGCTTGATACTGGTTGATTGTAAATGCATTACGAATTACAACTCTCCTAATATAAATTTCCTATGTTTTAAAAATCTTTGTTGAAGTCGACACGGGCCAGTGATTCATGTTCTGAGGGGCTTCAACTTAAACTGCTTAAAGATACTTCATTGTCATAAAAACTTTCCTTTTTGGTTTTGTTACAATAATTTGCGCCAACGGTAACGATTTACATTGTTTCTGTTATAAATAACTGTAAGAACAAATTTTTTTATCTATTTAATTATTGTTATTTCCTTTTAAAGGTTATTATATTGAACAGCTGGTTTATTCGTTCCAAAGGCAAAAAATTAGGTTGAAAAAAAGAATTAAAACCGGTTAGCAGGCCGGATAATTCAGTTTTTATGAGTAACCGATGATTAAATAAGATTTAATATTTAATCATAAATATTTTTCTAAAATTTTGAAAAATATGTTTAACATAAAATTTTCTATTTTTTTGTTAAATTAGTTAATAAATATTTAAAAGTTTATTACATAGAACATAATTTTAACAGAAGTTTTCTTCTAAATTAATATTACAAGTTTTAATTTTGAAATAAAGTTAAAAAAGAACTGTTATCTATTTGTATATACGCTAAAAATTTATACAAATTTAAAATTATCTTCAATTACTTTTTGTTTTAAAAGAGTAATGTAGTTATGGTTCAACATATTTTTTGTTTTTCGAAAAAATAAAATCAAACGTGAAGTCAATCTATTCTAGAATTGATTGAAATTAATCAATGAATATAAATTTATGACTAAAATGTACAAAAGATTTTTCATTGATTTCTTAATTAAATTTACTATCAACCTTTTGATTTCATTTTTAAACCAAAATTTTACAATTAATCATAGAAACAGTCTTTCGGAATGAGAAAGATTCACAAATTGACAGTTTAAGCAACAACCCAGTGAGTAATGATAGAATAACAGAAGCTGATAAACACGTAACGTTAGCTGAAGGAGTATTTATATGGGCGTGGTGTTTAAAATTTTTAGAACAATATTTCTCAAAATACGGATGATATATTGGATTGTAATTTAAATAAATGTAAAGCTAAAGTAGAAGAACCAAATTTTATTAAAAATGTTCTTTACCTATTAATATTTGTTGTAAATGTAAAAGAGTACAGGCTATGAAGATAAAAAACGAAAGTGTCATATAGAAAGTGATCGACCTAAGATCAGATATGTGAAGCAAAATATTGTCCCAGATAAAATTCGTCAATCAATACTAGAAAAAATGTGTGAAGCTTACATGGTATCAAGAAAGGTACCTAAAACTCTGGAAACTGTAAAATTTTCATTGAAACATCAATCATTTTATAGGTTATAGGGTGGGAGGAAAATCTCATAAAGAACTGTAAAAATAAAAACCATTACAACATTTCTGCTGTCAAGATTATAAGAGATATCAGAAATGGTACTCATTCTAATCAGTAATTCTATTTTATATAGTATTTATAATCTTACTAGTACGAGTGGAAAAAAGGATGGTTTTCTCTATGTATCATTTTAGAATCAAATAAATAGGTTGCAACAGAACACGTATAGAATATTTGGAATCCATCAAGGTTTTACCTCATAGTATCGGTATCTTAAATCCAATAATTATTGCTATCCTGAAGAATTACTTTATGATCTTGCCCTTACTTTAATAAAGAAACCGATTTCTTCATCCATTCCGAGTTATCCTTTACCTACTAGCTCCGATCCTACTCTAGCCGAGTTCAGCTCTACAACGTTTGAGTTAGACGAGAGTTTACTGTACCTGTTCATTTAAGATGTTAAGGAATTAAACGAACCTGTCATTACTGTCAAGAAGAATTTCTGATATTTGAGCTGCCAAATACACCTTGTAAATATTTTACTGATATTGATGAAAATTTGCGACCTCATTATAGAAATAACAATTATCGATCAAGGTACCAGCAAGGAAAAAAGGTTATATAACTTTTCGGATTTAGTATGCTACCAAGACACATACCTTCTCGTCGACTTTAATGACGAAAAATTTTCAGAATACCATTAACTGGGAACCTGATGAAGAACTTTTATTAGTGGCCCTTGATTGCGAAATGGTACTTAGGTGGTATCTATTATATAGTATCATCAAATAGGTTGAAACGTTCAATGGGCCAGAGCTGGCTCGTGTTTCGGTTGTTGATCATCAGCTGAATGTTTTATACGATACTTATACTAAGCCACCGAGCGTTGTAACTGATTACAATACCAAGTACTGGGCTTATCCTTTCTACTGAACGAGTTTAGATTCAGTGGCATTACGGAACAAATCCTCGTGAATGTTAAAACGACCGTTGATGATGTAAGGGCACATTTGTCAAAGTTCATAGGCCCAAGAACCATTATAGCCGGTCAATCCTTGGAAAATGATTTTAAAGTTCTGAAGGTTATTTTTTCGTTTCCCCTGATTTTTTCCAAAAGATATTTCATGACTTAGTTCTTGACACATTCGACATATACAAAAAAGTGGCCTTTAACAATCTTTCGTTGAAAGATCTTTGTGAACGCTTTTTAGGAAGAAAAATACAAACAGGTTTTAAATTCTAATTTTGAAAGTTATTTATAATCCTTAGATACCTCCGGTCATGATAGTTGTGAAGATGCAAGAGCTACAATGGAACTTGTACTACTACAGCTTGCATGGAAAACAAATAAAATAAAACTATAGTATCTAGTATCAAAGGGTTTCGTGTATATTTTTTCTATGTAAAAACTTGCATTATAAATTTAATTTTGAATGATCTTTCATAAAGATATTGTAGAATTTCTTATATGAATTATTATTTTAAAACAGGATTTGTATATTCGTCCAGAAACATGCCTCTGAAATTACAGTATCATTATTTGAAAAAATTGATTCATCCAAAGCTTATCGAAGGAATAAAGCTTTCGAATATTATTGATACCAGATTTGACTGTCAGTGATAGTAATTAATCAGTCTTTGATGCCTACCATGTAACAAAACGGGAAACAGTTTCATTTAGTTATTAGGATGACACATGATGAATTTTAATCGAATTTTGCTTTGACAATAAGAAAAATTTTAAAATGTCCAAAAAATTATTTAATATAATAAAAACTTGAGCTTTTTAATGTTCAGAAAATAATAATTGCCATTGATTCAACTGCTTTTCCTGTATGGGTTAGAGGTACTAAAACAGTACAGCCTCTAGATACAAGTGGCTGTTGCAACGAGTTTTTCAAGATGTGGTAATGGCTTTGCATATGAGCTAGATATGTGATGACTAATTGACTTTGGTAGTGAAAAACAAATGGAAGCCACCCCTCCCAGTGGGTTTCATAAAATTATATAAATCGAAATCCCCAAGACTCAAATAGGATTAAATAGTGTGAATGGGATTTAAATTTAATCAAAGTTTACGACCACCTGAGTATTACAAGAATATAAGAGACTACAACGAAGAAAGACAAACAGAATAGAATCAGTTTAATCAATTATTTCTTAAATTGCATGTGACTTATCAAAATACTTTCAAAGACATTTAAAAAAACAAAAATTATTATCATCAACGTATTTTCTATTTTTCCTGTTATGTCAAGTAAATGAAAGTGAGGTCATTAGTCTAAACTTCAGAACCAGATAATATTAACAAATAAAATCAGTAAAAGAAATTAAAAGAGCTAAAAAACACAAAATTTAAGATGATTGCTGTTTTTTTGTAGTTGTAAACGTGTATAGGTATATCTTTACATAGGAAACAGGCTCGACAACCATTCTTCTTTCTCTTTGTTCATAGACGGTAATTCTCTTCAGGTTGAATGATGACTCCTACAAAAAAAACATTTTTAATTAACATATTATTACCTAAATTTTTGTTGAACTATCATATTTTCATTTAAATATTAATTACAGTTTAAAACATGCTTTGTACTAATATTTTAGCTTCATTACTGTGGGCTGGGCTGAGTCGTATGGTTTGTCTTAATCATATCTTATGATAATTGCAAATTCTGTTTGTTAAATTTACAGTCCACGTGCCTAGTTAAAAAAAACTATGCTTTAAGTAAAGGTATTATGATATTTTATATTTTAACCAAAGATTTTTCAAAATAGTGTAGGAGTAGCTTACGATAGGATGGTCCAAAATCTTGAAATATTTATAAAAAACTTGTTTAAAAAGGCTTAGATTTATATACTGTATTAATCAATTTTAATTTTTATACTTTTTTCTAATAACATAAAATGGTATGGTATTTTTATAACTTTATTTTATAATTACTATAAAATAAGAAAGGGATCTACTATTACGGGAATGGAAAAATATATTATTTATTGAGGCTCCAAATTAATATGGAAATCTTTGAGGGTGGACATAATTCAAACTCTTTAAACAGAAATATTCAAGAAACTAAATGCTCTTGTTATTCATGATAGTATTAATGTCATTTTAATTATTATTCACATTTTTGGTAGAAACTGTGATATTCTGGATTTATTTTATGTATATGTAATTTTTATGCTTAATTTTGATTTTCATACTTGAAACAATTGATAAAAAAGTATGTTCTGGTAAACTTGCGGAAGTCGTTTCAGCCAACGACTTTGATCCAGCCATCCAGACTATATCCACAAGGCTCTAAAATACGTAGATCTTTTTATTTCAAAATAAAATATAAAAACAATTAATCTTTATTGAGTTCGAATACCTTTAATTTTTATAAGGACGATATATGATGTCTCAAAGGAAATAAAAAGTAATAATAATGCTTCCGTTTATAAAATACCGAAAGATACTACCATTTTTTTCTTAGCTATGGAGGAAAAAACCTTTACCTGCTCCTTATGTTTTCGGAGGCGGTTC
>LDMZ01002430.1:0-10601 GCA_001455285.1 Sphaeromyxa zaharoni
CAGGTTCTTAATCACGTTTAGTCAACATTCCTCTTGTATATTCGACCCATATATACGGATCCTGCGGACAACAGTCTTTTTATTGCACAAGCTGTAATTTTAACTCAATATCCAAGTTGATAGGCTTGTATTTAATATGAGTAGTTGGATGGGACAGCTTTTTTTTCTGCATTGCGAGGAAAGCAGAAGGGCGACTAATGGACTTTGAATTCAAAATATCCGGGGTGGGAATCTTTCGATCCCGAAAGTAAAATACAATAAAAGATTTCATAACAAAAATATAATAAAAGATAAACTATCTCGTGTTGAAAAGTAAAAACTCCTCTACGCCGCACCGCCTATGCATGACACTAACCATTCAAAATATTATCGTGGAAAACATAGGAATCTGGTTGGAATTCATCGTGTTTTATTTTTTTCCTATGAGATTATACACACTTTTGCTTCTTTGATGGGGCAATATTTTTATGCAAATCATTTTCTTGAGAAGAAAAATTCAAAAGCATGACCAAAAATTTTATAAATTATATTACATGCTGTGCTTGTCTTAGTATATTAACTAATACCATTTTTGAACCAGCCTAATGCATGAAACGGTTTCGATAAGCGTAAATATGTCCAACAATTACTATTCATGTTATATCTACACTACCATATCTTTAAGGCTTAGGTAGAAAACATGATTCTGTATATATTAAGACTAATAACACATTAAATCTTAGTACAGGTCTAACTTCCACTAAATCAGTTCACTTTGTACACTTCGGTGCATATATAAAAATTTTTATTGGTGGAAAACAAATCTTAAATTGCGACTTATGTAAATCCACATTCGTTTTATTTGTTAATGAAATAATTCATATTCTGAGGAATAGTGTTAAAGGACTATATTTATTAACAGGATATAACAACAATTATTTTATTTTTTTAAACAGTTAAAATGCACAATGATTCTTGCACTTCATATTTAAAATTGTTTACAACCATCCCATTAATAAAAATTTTCCTTCTTCACTATGTATTTATATCAGTAACTAAAATTAGATACTCCCAGTTCCCTCTGATTATTCAATATAATTTTAAACCTTTGTACTTAAAAGCGAATGCTAACTACACGGAAACTAAATTTTGTTCTATCTAATTTTTGCGAAGAAGCCTATGCCTTTCTTAACACTATAGGAAAATCAATATATTATAAAACACTTTCTAATGAATAACTTGATCATATTCTGATAATTTTACAATATATTGCGCAAATTAATAAAATCTAATCATTCATTCAATTTAGCTTCTTTTTTATATATCCCTTCGATTATGTTAAAAATCGAAAGACTTCAATTCTTTCTGCATTTTTCTCCTCATTGTCTTAATTGTTATAATAATCATAAATTAATTTTTAAATTTTTTGAAATAAAATATTCTTGTATAAAATTAAAAACCAACAACCACTAAAAAGACAATTACTTTAATGTAAAAACTGAATAAATTTCCGAAAGGAAAATAGGCGAAAAAAATACGTAATCAAATCTTTAAAACAGGTTTAAAATGCTCGTTAATAAAAAATCATTAATTTGCTCAATAAACCCGATCTCGGCTTGAAAAGGGAAATAAAAAAAGTTTTAAAAAAGAAAAAAATGCCCCTATCGATAATTATTCAATCTACTTAAAATGCTTGATCCTATGCAATAGTTTGTTCAACTTACACATTGATCCACAGTTTTCATCTCTATTATAGTTATCGTATAAATCTTTATAATCATTCCAAAGAGGTCAAAATAATAGCTATCTTTTACGGTCAAGTTAAAAAAAGGAAATAAATAAATTGTATTAAGAATATGCAGCTTCAAATGAGCAGGCTAAACTACATTAAAAACTATACGAAACTTAATTTAAAGTATCTCATCAGATTTGTTTTAAAGGTCCAAACATCTTGCTTTTCAGAAGGTACATTAAATCGGCCACTTAGACCGGAATACCCTTTAATGGCCAAATAAAGCTATAACATATAGCAAAAAAAATAAATAATTACCAATGCTGAACAAAATAAGGAAAAATATATTCCTAAAATTAAAAACGAAGCAAATAAAAATATGCTCACACCAAAAACCTGTAAAGCAAACGTCAAAAATGTAAATCCCATCAATGCCACAGAGCAAAAATGTATAACACTAAAATTTGACAAATTCAATTTAAATGAAAACCGATTATCTTCTCCAATCGTTGTACTAACAAATGGACTATAGAGTTCATAACTTCGAACGCATCGATCACTAATATGACAGTGAAAATTCTTGCCTTTCTGCATAACCTTACAGATATGACAAACATGATCCTCAGGTATAATGTTTTTTTCTTTCGATGGAGCTGAATAATTACTTGCAAACTTATTGTGTTATCGAAATAAAATAACGAAAAACATTACTAATATATTCATAATAAGGCTTTGAATCAGGAGCTAAGTATCCAGGTCCAGTTAGATACGTAGCTATGGATAAAATGATGCAGCAAACGAGAAGAAGAAATCTAAGTTTGTTAGTGAATCCACCATGGTAGGCCTCGGGAAGCTAGAAAAAAATAATTACAAAAAAAGTTAAAAACGGTACAGACAACTTAAATAATTATAAAAGATTTTATCTATTAACAATTGTTAAGATATTAAAAACATATATTTGCATTGCATAAAGTGTTAAACATTATCAACCAAAGTTTCAATATATTTCAAATATTATTATTTGAAGATAGGGAAGATAAATAACAAAAATATAATTTTTTAACATTAGTTCAAATATAGTGAATTATAAGAATTTTTCCAATATATCTACTAAAATATGAACTGTAAATTACACAGAATATACTCTAAATTTGGAAAATTCAAATAAGAATATCATGAAAATTATGATTCTATTTCATTGTACATTTAAAGTAGAAACAAGCGTAATTCTATTAGAACTTCCGATACACGTTAAACATTCTTTACACATTCAAGCTTTCATCTTGAATCTATTCCAAGAAACATGAAAAAAGTTCATTTCTTCTGAATATATGATATTTTTACGTGATGTGGCAGAGTAAAAAATATAAGTATTAATTATTGCAGACTGAATTTACATTATAAATGCAATTACGATTAACATAAAATTTTTATGGCGTATATATTTTTGTCCTATCAAATCTAGTAGGAAAATTATTCCAGAAAAAACATTGCCACCCAAGAGTAAGTTCTGTTAAAAAAAATACAAGGAACAAAACATTCCTTTAAAAATTTAAAATAGCCAAAAAATATAAGATCTTTAAAAAATCATTTAAATAATTTGTGATCTGAATGTTTAAAAAAATATTACGATACTTACATAGTTGGAATATCTAAACCAAACCAAGAGACCAACAAACAACCAAAAAATAATGTTAAACCCATTGTTATAGAGAATATAAGCGATCCTACACATTTCATGTATTGAAAATAAAAATTAAAACCTGTTAAATAATCTTTGGAATCCAGCCATATGCGAACCAAGATAAAATGAAATTAATCGATTTTTTCGGCTCAAAGCAATGTCCTTTGGTTTTCTATGTTTGAAATCAATAGCATTTAAATCAGCATTCTATAGTTACCTTATAAGAAAAGTAATAGGCAAACAGATTTAACAAGGAATCGAACGCATTCAAAATTCCCTTTCAGTGAAGCTTGATGTATAGGCTGTTGCATGAACTTGTCAGCAGTACATACATCAACGCCAAAATTAACAAAGAGGGCTACTAACTCAGTATATCCTAGGTTTTCATTAGCTTACATTCAAAATTTCAATAAAAACAAATAAAATGGTAAGTATTAATAAAATATAAAATGGAAAATAATTTCTTAATGTCAAAAGATATATTTTTGAGCATTAAATACAAAATGTTTGGCATTTTTTTACAACTTATGCTATCAAATATATAGTCCACAGATTACTTTTATAAAAGATATAAAAATGGACTAATACAACCATTTTATATTTTAATATCCGAAATAAGCTAGTTTTGATCATTTATATTAGTTTCAAATTTTACCCCATGGAACATATATGTGACAAAACACAATTATAAAATATCACGATATATTTTCTCAAGTTGATACTTCCAATTTACATGAATTTCTAATGATTTCATGACCGCATTAATCTCTTGTCACTATGCTTCAGGAATAATAATTCTAACCAAAATGTCATTTGAATGTATATCAAACATGCTATAGCTGTAAAAAGGTATGAAGGGGAAAATTTGGCAGGGAGTAACAAACAGCTATAGGTAAATTAAATAAGGATTTTCAATCAAAAACTCAAAATAAATTTATATCAGTTCATTTATTTTAAAATTCTTTTAACTAATATATCATCTGTCCCTCTTATTTAATGTAATGTTCTACACTATTGCACACTGCGTTAAAAACATTATTATTTTGTTTTTAGAAAATTATTACAGAATTTAATTACTAAAATTTAATAATATTTTTCAAAAATTAGTTGTTATAGAAAAATTCCAATTAAGACATGTTATTATTCAAAGATAAAGATTTCGTGAAGTTTAATATTTTACAAAATAATAGAACTTTTTGGGGTCAAAAATAACAATTTGGATAAAGTGACAAATGTTTGATTTGATGAATTTGTCCAACTGCATTGAAAAAAACTCAATAAAAAATGTATAACTTAAAATTCATGTTAGAAAATAGTTGCCCCATATGTGAGTCATTATAATCGTAAATTTCTTACGATAACTTCGCTTATATGGGAATATGTCTTGTTTTACATTCACTTTTATGCTATAATTTAGTTGATTATTTTCATTTTAGTATTTTTTTAAACATTTGTAGGTTAAAATATTTCAAGAAGTTTAATTAAGTTATTTTTTGCGCTGTATTTTCATCTAAATTTTAGATTTTCTTAAGATATTATTTCATTACTACAATGGAAAAAGTACGTATGATGCTTTAAAATCGATGGACATTTGATGTGTAAAAATCCTCCTAAAATTTAATATTTTTGTTGAACGTTATAGCTTTCTTTTTCAAGAATTTTATTAAGTTTTAAAAATTTACATGCATCTAAACTCAAAGATGATAAATATAACATCTAAATAACAATTTTACTAAATTAATTTTGTGGGTAATGTTCTTAATATTATTAAATTTAACGTAGAACTTGATCTTCAGAAAGAGTACATTTGTATTATAAATATTTTTTCAAAATTGTTCAAAATACTTAAAAAGAAACCAATAGACATATTTGTATGCTGTTATATGCAAAAATTTTGGTTTTGAATTAGCTCTTAAGATATGAATTTGAGCAATCAATGATCATCAGAGACAGGTTTAGAGTAGAAACTGTTACCCAAAAGTTAACAGATCATTTTAGGAATTAATGTGATGAAAATTTCAACGTTTGCACCCATCATCTAAAACTTTCAGTCTTTTCCGAGCATAGTATGTAAATAACCTAGATGTAGATCAACTTTATTAAACAGCACACTGAATTAGGAATAAACATGATTTTTGACAAAAAAATTGCATACCTATTAAGACATTCAACTCGTGATAAAAAAATTCTTTAATCAAAGTTTAAGATAAAAAAAATATATTTTGGATAAAGCCGTTTTTATGTTTGGTATCACTTTATAAACCATGTTCAAAAATCAGTTTCATATAAAAACGAATTTGAAAATCTATATTAGAATTTCAGGTTGTGCCTATACGTTTAAAAAAACAATTTAGCTATTCAAAACAGTACAAAGTTGGGTAAATTTAGAGCGTATATAAATTTTCTCAATTATGTAAAATTCTAATGATTTACACAAACTTTAGAACGCTATTTCTTTCCAGTTTTTTTTACATTCCTGCATAGAAAAAATTTCTTAATGGGAAACAATATTAAATAACATTACTCAATTTGGCATTAAAAATCTTGTTAGAACGAAATCGTTTTATGTTTACGTTAATTAAAACAAAAAAATTTTTATTTTAACAAAAAAGAGGTTGAATGTTTTTTGTATTTCCAATGATCAAAATAAATGCCAAAACTTCAAATATAAGATTTTCCATTAAGATAACTATTATACAGTTTTCAGGTTATTGAATGGAAATAAAAAAAATTTCTGTTTGGGTAAATTCATACAAAGAAAAATAATTTATATTCCTTTAAACAGCTTCACAAATATTACTATAATTGGTACGAATAACAAAGCCGATCAATTTGCAAAAAAATAAATAACTCCATATTTATATTTTTGATTGTGCTAGTTGCAACAACCCCAGTAGTTACATCAAACCCGGTGTAGATCTTTACTAATTTGGTAGTGCCATAAGTTAGCCTCTCCTATGATTCCTCCTAATATGATATATCAAAAAGCTAACTTTCGAAAATAGTATAATCTCCTTTCTTTTGTCAAAAAGAATTGATTAGTATAAATAATCAAAACTTATTTTTCCCACTTTTGCAAACAAAAAATTATTATAGCACATTAAGGATCGAATATGTTTTGCTTTAAAATCATTTATTTAAGCCTTCCAATATTGATTGTTTATGAAATAAGCTCGCGTACTATTTGCCACATCAAACAAGTAAATTCTGTTACAAACTTTTATTAAATTAAATGTCAACATAGAGGTTAAGGACGTCAATATATTATTTAATTAATATATTAATCTATTTTACAAAAAATAATTATTTTTTGATGCAATCATTACTAATTCGGCACAGTAACCCTTAATATACATAAAATTCGTTAGAATCCAATTCACATCTATTGGCTACGCGTTAAGGAGAAAAAAATCATCTTAATTGGATTTTTTTAACTTTTCATAATTACCTTTTTAGAAAAAAGGTTTTTACCCATTAGTGAAATTAGAGGGAGTAGAGTCAATACACAAATTCTTAAAAATATTTTCCATACATTAAATAGAATAGAATGGTATTTCTTGTCATTTTATGCTGAGGTACATTTTTAAATAAAATTTTTAATTGTAATTCGTCATGCATGCCTATTCCAATAAGTTAAAATAAAAAAATATGGAACATTCGAAAACGCAGCTTTATATCATATACAAGGTGATTAAAAATTCAAGCTTTGTGTCTACCTTTCTCAGAAATGTTCCTATGAATATATTTGATATATTCTGCATGTGAGTCAAAGGGACAAAGCGTAAGAAACTCTAGAGTAAAAGACACAATTTACCTTAATATTGACCTATATCAATACGTGAAAATTGCAAAAAATTTCCTTGCAATTAAGTTAAAGGTAAAATAAATATCTTAGATTATTTTTTAAAATTCAGAACAAGGTATTTTTTATAGTTGTCCAAAAAAAAGTATACTGCATGCACTATTTACAAAAAAAATCTCATAATTAAAATTCTTTTTAAAAAAATACATTGATAAATATTTATATTATAACTTGAAAAATACTTTATCAAAAAAAACACAGATTTATAACTCTTATTTTATTTCATAAACGCTATAAAACCTGTAAAAAATAAAATATGAGCTAGAAAACTGTTAATAGAGGTTCTTTCAGGAATAATAAGAAGATTGATTAGAAAAAAAATATAAAAAAGGAAGATAATTTATTCTTTCATATTAAAGGTTCAAAATTTAATAGTGAGAAAAATAATAGATAAAGCAAAAACAAAACCGTGATAGGCAGCCCAGTGAAGCGCATTATCCCCTTCGTTATCGGCATGGTTAATGTTCGATCCAGAAGACAGCAAGTAATACACAGCATAGTGTTTCCGAGCTTTGGTCGCAGTGATTAGAGGCGTACATCCACGCCCATCCATTATATCTACGTTCACGCCGAGGTTTAGCAGTAATTTGATTGTCTCAATTTTTCCTAATTTAGCAGCAAGATGAAGTGGTGTCTCTTGGACACGGTTTAGTGAGTTTAAAATCTTTAATGAATTTTTGTCGATCTCATTAATATTTTCGAAGAAATCGCTTTCATTGTCGTATTTTCCATCCGACAGAACAAAGCACAGAATATTGTTCAGCCCAACAATCGACGCAAGGTGAGAGAGTGTATTCCCGTCTTTATCCACTTGCTTAAGAACGTCACTCCCATAAGTTTCAATTAGGTCCCGACAATTTTTAATATCTCTACAGGAAATTACAAATTATATCCTAGATAAACCCCTTGATAGCATAACCAAAGATAGAATCCAAACCATGCGGCTTATTGATTTCGTCTAAATCAGGAATAGAGAGAGTCTCGCACTCTTCTTTAGAATCTTTAGAATGTGAACTACAGCACGGTTTTTCATTCATTTTATGCGCATGGAGATTATTATCTAAATTAGCCAATAAAATTGATAATAGAAATTAATTTCATTATTGCTTCCATAAGACAAACTTTAATTATTTATTTTTTGCTACATTAGTTTCACAGATAAAATATTTTTAAAAATTTTTGAATTAATTGATCTACTAGTCAATAATGTAGTCATATCAATAATAATAATGGGTATTATATTTTTGTAAAATTATTCCGGCTTAAAAATGTAAACAAACAGATTATTACGGATAAATTATAATAAAATAGTTCCACCTGATAGAATACATAAGACATCTCTGCCTCTTATTTATCCATTCTTTAGCTTAATAAATAAAAAGGATGCATTATGAGAGCTTTTGGAGTTTGTAAAGGCCAAAAGGGTATCTCAAGAAACTTTAATCCATCGAAAAAATACGGAGTCTTAGGTGTTCCAGTCTGGAGCGATAGATAAGTTTGTTATAAAAAATTGAAGTAGCTTGATTATACCAATTTATCTTCCCTAGCTCGATTATATAGCAATCCTTTGATATCATTGTAATAAAACGGCTCCGGAGCCGGGATCGCACCCGCGTCCTCAGTCCAGCTTAGCAGGTGCGTTACCCACTAAACCTTTCATCGGACATAAGCATCATCAATACTTTCATGTTTATTATTATCTTTACAATCATCGTTAATAAATCCCTCGAGTTTCGCCGTATATATTCTCACCAGACTCATGAAGTTTGGAAATTTCCTTCCATCTGTTGCCTGATGTAAAAGAAAAGCAATGTGACATATCTTCCATATATGAAAGCGTAATCGGGTTGGGTTCAATGCTTACGGTTTTGTCCGTTACCAATGCTCGCGAAGAGAATAGTGCTTCACTGTTCAATAATGGCACTGTATTCTAAAAAATCATTTCATTTTTTTTTAAAACTCAGTTGAAAAATAGTTACTCAATACTAAGATAAAATCAAAAAATTCCTTCCCCTGAACTCTTCAAACCGTGCTTCTACCAAATTTTTTCCTTTAATTAAAACCATTGTAAGAATTTCGAGCTGAAATTTCATACTAAGGCTCAAAATCCGGTTACTAATTTATCAATTATGTTGTGGCAGGATGTTTTGAATTTTAATTAAAATTATTAATTTCTGTATATATTTTGTATGTCAAATACTATCTTCATGAGAATACTCATACTTTTCATATTTCATCTGATCTTACGGTTTCAAAAAAATTCCATAATCAAAACAACGAAATATTTTTTAGCTATCCAAACAGTGAAAAAATAAGCATAAATGAAACAGTTTGGGGATTTTTAGATTCCCTTTGACAGCGTATAATTATCGGTTAATTTTTAATTAAAACCTTATAAACAAAATGAGACCGCTAAGAGAGTGTTTTTATCGAAAAAATAAAAAGAACACTTTATTAGGTTTATACTTGAATAATTTTGAACCTTATAAAATTATCTATGTTGACATCCTTCATTAAAATATGTTTTATTAAATTCATTTAACTTATTTTTGAATATTAATCTGTATCATTCTGAATACATCAGTTGCATAGATATATTTCAATTTATAAGTACTGAAACCATTATTTATTTATTATTGCCATGGATGTTCTGGAAAGAAAAAAAATTAACCAAAATTTATAAGAGAACCCATATACGCTCTAAATCTGAAAATATTTAAATCATTCTATTCAGACCTAATAAATGCATTGAATATTTTTTATTTAAAAAGTAAATTTTATGAAAATGATCTCGAAAGAAAAATAAAAAAAAATTTTAATGACAATTTATATTTCGGGAATTCGATACTGACAGAGCTTTTATAAATATTTTCTTAACATACTATGAACAATCCAGTCATTAAAATCATATTTTAATTTTGTAACGAAAGTTTTATTAATTAGAATATATTACAGTTCTCTTAGTCATGTATAAAAGGATTTTTTAGAAATTTCAATTTTTTTGGTTCGAATTATCTTCAAATGAGCAATAAATAATAAACAAATTTATTTTTCAATCATGAAATGGATATAATGGTTTAGCACCTGAATATATTACATTATCATCATTTTTGAATGGTTCTAAGATAAAAGTCGCAGGGTTATTATTTAGCTCAAAATATTACGTTTTTTAAAAAAATTATTATCCTTAATTTATAACTTCTTGTATTATTTTACATTGCAATTAATATATATCAAGGGTTAAAAGAATAATTACTGATCATAATTGTCGGAAACAATCTGAATCAGATTAAATTTTTAACACGCGGCTAAACGTATAGCTAGCTTATTCTTTATTGATTATA
>LDMZ01002492.1:0-12391 GCA_001455285.1 Sphaeromyxa zaharoni
GTAAATTGGTAGCAACGGCTTCTATTCTACGAACTATAGTTTTTCTTGACATGGGAATTGTTTCGATTTTTTATTTCACTTCTGGACACACAATGTTGATAGCGTCAACCACGCAGTCTTTCACAAATTCTGCATCCGAAAAAGGCTTGTTGCTGTTTCAGCTTCTTGACCATATCTGCGGCCTTGATTTTCAGCTCTTGTGTCGAAAATTGTTAGCCAGAGTTTTTGTGTTTTGTTTCAAAATGTCGTTATTATTATATTCTTTAAACAACACACATGTTTCACTACAAATTAAGCAGGCAGCTTTCGATTGACCAGTGTCTATAAAAAATACTTCTCTGTCCATAGTTTATTAAAAACACGGCATTCCAAATCTACTTTGCGTTTATTCGTACTCATACTGATATATTTATTACAAGGGTCGAAAAAATTTTGCAGCTGCGCATAATAAAATATTTACAAAACTATTTATTTAATAAACAAACCAGTCAATTCAAATAGAATTAGTTATAATATAAAATAAAAACAGTATTAACATTATGAAAGCTATTCTACAGTACTAGCAAACTCCCCGCTAAACTAAGACTACTTTTATATTTAAGCTACAACACTTTGCGTGCCGTCACGAAAACTTGTCTCTAATTGGATTGCTACGTTCGCTTTGAAACTATGACACGTTATGTCTAGTAATGATACCTGCATGAAATTTTGACATATTAGTCAGTCCTGCATTACGAGCAACACTAACTTACCTGCTATTCCTTTGTCTCATTTAAGTAAGTTTAACTGGCAATAATACATTAGTAGCATATTTTGACTATAAGTACTCTTTTGACGTCATATGACAACAAAAACGTAAACAGACTCGTCACATTATAGTAATGTATTTATTTTAGCCGACTATTCGTTATTTTCATCGATACTTTAAACGGTAATTTATGTTTTCTCAAAAATTATACTAGTATTTTCAGCAAGCAAAAGCGGGCCGGATGAAACGCTTCGATGGGCTGTAATTTGCCCATCACTGTCATAGCCCCTACGATAGATGATTTTACTAATAAAATAATGAGAATGTAGGTTTAAAACAGGTAGCCTTGCTCTGACCTAGCTGGATTGATATATGGGGTTTTTGTAACATAAAATTCAACATTACCAATAATTATGAGAAATTTTATCTGTGATTGATTTCATGGATAGTGGTATTTGGAGGTAGCTCACGTAAAACTGAAACATTTGCCAAATACATAAGGTATGGGCAGGTTGTTTTTTACTTCTACTATAAAAAAAAAGTTTTGCATGAAAAAATCGAGTCAAATATATTTATTAAAACCTTGAGATTTTGGGTAATAATTACTAAATGTATTAAAGTTGGTTGTTATTTTTTGCTTGATAGGTTGCAGAACATTCAATGATGGAAGGAAACGCTCGGTTATCCTAATGGCTGCCCAGATACATTTTGGTAAGTACTTAGTACTTGCAAGAATCACAAGAACTTTGCTCTTAAAAAAGCTAATTTTATTTGTAGAACTTCACCCAACGATATTAATAATAAGTATTTCATTGCTTTAACATACTATCAGTCAACGGGATAATCTCTTTTTTAGATTCTAACACAAAATAGATAATATAAATTGGACACTTACTCGTTTGAGAGGAACTCACATAATGTTTAGCGAGATATTACATGATTGAATTTTAGTTTTAAGCATACATAGGCAATTAAATTTTTATTGGTGATTACAGAAAGCTTTATGATTCGTGCTCGTGAAAAAAATCGGTGCCGGCACAAGTCTAGTTGGTATTAGATGATTAAGCTGATAAAAATTTTCCAGAGAGCAATACATAAGTTTTAACATCAGAACTAAACCATGTAAGCAAGAGAGAACGCACTGTTACCACAATTTTTTTCTAGAAAATGTTAAAAATCAATGGACTTTTTATTACGCACCTCAACTAGCACGAAACAGAGAGAACAGAATATCATGGTTTATGAGGACATACGAGGAAACCAAAGGCATACACGTACAGCGGAACATCATGCGACAGAGAATAAAGGAACCGCACTGCGGCGATAAGAAGTCATTTCTAGAAAGTTTTTTGCTTTCTTTTAAAATGGGTGATAGAGTCAAGTCCTTACTGGAGCTGTATTTTGCTGAGGGGAAGTACTATGAGGCCCACCAATTGGTAAAGTCAAAGCAATTTCGGTTTTATGTTTTAATTCGACCTTAATTTTTAAGACTTGTTAATAGCAACAAAATAGATGAAGCCATTGAACTTTTGCATTGGTCATGCCTCTTTTTTATAAAACATAAACAAAATGAAAGTGCTGGAGATATATTTAAATTATTTTTGTCTTTACTTGATCGATGTGAGAGTGATAAACTACATTCCTATAGTGGTTATTAATCATGTTATGATATGCTGAGCTATTTAAAGCCAAAATTTTCGAAATATTTCACAAATGTGATTTAAAAAGTTCAGAGTGGGTTGATAAGGTTTCAAAAACGATCAAGTTGCCAGCTTTCATCCTTTCTTAACAAATGTTTAAAGGCTATTAGAAAGCCGAGGCACGCCAGAACTACTATCAGACTTTCATCGCAGTATAACAAATGCATATATTGGATGTGATTTATGCCTTTTAAAATATATCTGCCCTAGGGAATATGTTTTATCAGGCAAGACAACATCTAAATGGTATCAAAGAGGAGGAAGGCTTGGCTGAGCTTTTGGTGCAGTACTCACTCAAAGCTTTGTATAAAACAGAATATGACCTATTCTTGCTCCAAATTGTTCTACAGTACGTTTTTTTACTATCATATTTTTTTCTGATAATAATTTTGATTTTTTTACTGGAATTTTATTTTAGTATTAATTTGCTTGATATACTTCTGTTTTTACTAACCTTCTCTGATGACCGAACCCTTGATCGTTCTTCACAATTAATGCAGTGTATACCTTTTTATAAATTGAACTCTATCCGGAACCATTGTCCTATTTTTCTGTCGCGTATGATAAAGGTTTCTTTTCTGAATTTTTCAAAAAATGAAGAATCAATGAAAGTAGTTGAATTCATGGAAAATAAATATTGAAAGAATCCATAAAAAATTAATTGAAACGGTTTCTTCATTTTTACACGGATACCTTTCATATTTCATTTTAGAATATTTACTTTTATGTCAATTCACATATCTTGCTATAACCTAAGGTAACTTCATGTAAGAATATGATGGAATAGCATAAGATAGCTATCTTTCAGTTAGAGCTGGCAAATATAAACTTATTTTGAAATAATTCTGTCTTTATTTTGTTAGAAAAATAATATAACTATTGATAGTTATCAAAAACATGAATGAATTTTAAATTTGTTTTCAATTCTAAAATATTTTTATCTCAAATTCTGTTCATTATTTTAAAATAAATTGATAAAAAATTCGAATTTTTTAAATCTTTATAGTGTAAAACAATGTTGATAGTAGTAACAATTAAAAAATGGGTCTACATGCATATTGTTGTCTGTATTAATTTATGGTAGATTTTTCTACTTTCATTAACTTATATTCGCTTAAAAAAGATGGTATTAGAACAGGAATATATTTTCTTATGAGAAACGTTTTTAGTATAAGTATGGGGTGATGTAAAGCATAGTCAAACAAAACAATGTGTTAAAAATTAAACCGGTTTACAGTATAAATTTTTGAAAGCTATCTTATGGTAGCCGTAAAATGATATAAGGATTTATTTATATTAAATAGATACAAATTTTTAATTTTCTGTATTCCATTTTTAAACTTTATCATTAAAATTTATATATTAAGTGAAGCCCCTATTATAAAAAAAATTAAAACAGGCTATTATTTTTTTGGATAACGCATTTATTGCATAACAACTTTTGAAGCTGTTTATTTAATTTAAGCCAACAATACTATTACGATTTATAATTGTTTTCGTTTTTGCCTCTAATCTGTTATAATATAATTTTAGGGGCGTAGTTTAAAGGCTTAAGGTGTACTAGATTTGTTAACTCTGATAATTTATATTTTGAAATAAAAAACTTTGAATAAATTAAATATTCTCCAACTCATGGAAATTTAAATGTTTTACAGTGAAAGTTTATAAAGATATCTCATTCAACTGTTATTGCTAACTTTGGGGTAGGAAACTATTTTAAAAGGTTGCTTATTATTAAAAAAATAATTAAAATTTTTAGATATTCAGTGCATACGTTTATATCTTGGTATCGGGATAGTCGTATAATATCCCATTTTCAGTTCTTTTATTATGCTCATCAGCTAAATTATAACATTTCTTTATATTTGGCTAAAGTATAGGAAAAAAAATTAAGAATGTTTATGAAGTAGAAGAAATCAAGTATTAAAAAATATTATAAGTTAAATGAATAGAATATTTGATAATCAGAATCATATTAATTGATTAGCAAATAATACCGAATATTAAATATAATGGATGTAATAAATTAAATTTTATACTTAAATAAAAAAATGCAAGTTAGACCCATTTTTTGGATAAGAATTTCTCACAACTGAGGTGGTTATGATTGAAATACCGCTTTACTGAAAATCAAACATTTTTTTGCTTTCAAAAATCCTTCATTGATTAATATGAAGATTTTTATATTAATTTAACTGGAGCCATTCTCTACTATGAAAACACAGACAACAAGTCTTACTCTAATCTGTACGGATATTATTTTTTTAAATAATTTAAATGAGAAATGTATCATTATTTATTATCTTATCACATTGTTCACGTCTATGAATAAAAAATAGAAAGCAGTATGTGAATTGAATAATAACGATTTACTTCCAACAGTACTTGGATGAAATGTTCTAAAAAATTTAGAAAAAAATACTGAAATTTATTATATTTGTAACGTGTCAATATATCTCTATTTGAATAAAATAAACTCAGGCGAGTATGGCTTTCGGATTATAACAGATTTAACGGGAAAAAAATAAATATATGGGTTTGATTTTTGAAACAACAGACGGTTGATCTGGTTTTACTTTAAATTTCTGTAAATGGCTCTTATAATCGGAATGGACGTTTATTGGAACATGGCTAATTCTTATATATTCATTAAATTTATAGAGTTTTATCTTTATTAATTTATCAATAAAATCCTTTCAAACGAGTATAAGGCTTTTAAGGTTAAAATGATTTGGGATTAAAAAATGAAATATCATCTTAATGTTTGCACTGTTGTTTTTAATTTTGAAATCGTATATGTTGAACTTTTAGTGATTTTTCAGATAAAATTAATTAATTCTTTATTGACACTATCAATATTATAAAGCCTCTTCTCATTTTGTTGCTATCTCTGGAGAGACACACTGAGTTTGGACTGCATTAGTTCATTTATTAGATTAGCTAGTTTCAGGCTTAATTTTAAAAAATTGCACTTGATAATATTCAAAATAGTTTCAGTTACAATCAGATTATAGTATTCGGATCTGGTTGGATTCCGCATTATAATCCACTTTTAGATATTAGCATTTAGTTTTCAATGAAAATTGGTATATTGCTATTCAAATGTAAGTTTCAACTTTGTTGCTCAAGATATGAAAAACCTGATTTTTAGGCTTTAACCAATGTCAATTTTATTGGATTTTTATTGCATAATCTGCGTTTAACTATTTTTTATGTCCTTGTTATGCATTTAAAAATAACCAAACTACTGACTACCTACTAATTTATTACCCTAGATTAGTTTGTTTCTCTTTTATAGATATTTTATTAGCATAAATAAAACTTTATACTCTATTTGATTCTTCGATTGGAGTTTCTTGCGTTAGAAAAATTAACTGTACTTTCTATTTAGTTGATTTTATTAATATATAGATTTTTCATGGAAAATTCTATAAAATTTATAAAATAAGCTTATCTATTAATTTCTTTTACTGTTTTTAAATTGCATTCGATACTTATGGAAAGTTTGAAAGTGTAATGCAAAATATATTTGATCATTTATTAAAATTGAAAGGCAAACCTGCATGTTTTTAGCCGTGCATATGTATTGCTCAAATTACCATTTTTTTCACAGTTATTCTAAGTATTGCTGCATTAATATAAAAATTTTGCCTTAGATGTTAATGATATGTGCTCATTGTCAGAATATGAAAATGGATGGTACACATCATTATGCTAAATTTTCACTTGAGGTTATAGTGAATAAAGGTGAGAAAAATTCTTTTTGCATCTATACATAACACTTATAACAGCTTATATGTGCTGCCAAATAATATTTTGTTAGTTTAAAGGATAATTAAAACGTCTTTGCCTCTTAATTTTCTAGAAATAATATTTGGTGTTACCTATCCAACCTTTTCGGTTAGGCCAGATTTTTTTTATGTATGGAGGTGGATAAAAACCATTTCATGTTTATAAACTGAAGCAGAATTTTCTTATTAAAATCATTAAAGTTCTGTGCTCTGATTTAAGTTTTGTTGTTTACAAGTAAAAATTAATATATTGTAGCTACCTCTATATTGTTCCTGCATGGATGTTTTTCCATTTCTCTGTACAGCATTATTCAAAGTATATTCTACGTAATCGTCAAAAATCATTTTTTTTAATTATCTTTTCTTATTTGTTTTTTCCCTCTTGAAAAAATTTCTTAAGAATGTATAGCTGCTATATCCTAACAATGGATTAATTCTCAGTTTCAA
This sequence comes from Sphaeromyxa zaharoni, assembly GCA_001455285.1. Classification (NCBI taxonomy): domain Eukaryota; kingdom Metazoa; phylum Cnidaria; class Myxozoa; order Bivalvulida; family Sphaeromyxidae; genus Sphaeromyxa; species Sphaeromyxa zaharoni. The sequence goes on from LDMZ01002492.1 coordinate 6,687, forward strand.
GAGTTTTTTCTTACTTTCGAGGTTGTTTACCCCTTTACGTGTTCTTTTTTATCTTTGCTTTCATATTTTTTTAGTTTATCTTTTTCCTCTAACATGGTTCCGAATTCAAAGTCTCAAACCTAAGATTCAGTATTTCTTACATTTACTTTTTTTCTATTGAGCAATATTGAAATTCATTATATTATATTCTTTGTAATTTTTATATATTGGATTTTAACATAGTTTAAATGTCATTAAAAATTAGTATTCTTTTTAATAATAATATAGTTTGTTGAAGAAAAAATATGTTGAATTGGCTGCAAATACATTCAATAAGTATATTGAATATCATCCTCAGATTGAAGGCAAAAAGTCGTACCCATATTCTTCTCCCGTGTTTAATTTCATTTTCCTGTCGATTCAAGCAATTAAAGAGTTTCCTTTGTGATATTTCTGTTACCCTTCGTTAGTAGCTCGGCAGAAAAATATATAGTTTTAACCAGAATATATAACCCTAGTCTAACTTTAGACTCTGACAATTTGAAAGTTAATTTTAATATTTTTTCTAACAACAAAAGCTGAGTGAAGAGGTTAAGGCTGTTTATTTTGCATCAACTTCAAGTACAACAGTTAGTTCCACTGGAGGAACTGATTCAAACTCTAGTGCTGGAATGAGTGGTGGTCTGTCGAGTATAATTAGTAATTTATTTACAAACAAGGATAAATCTATTTTTAAGATAATTTCCTTGGATCGTTGGTTAATCCACAAAATACCAATCCAGCCCCAACAACACGAAACAATCAAGTGGATGGTCCTGATCTAGATTGAATGTTTAGGAACATTATATGTTTTTAGTTTAGGTTATTTTTAGAGTGTAAGCTTTAACAAATACCTCAAGAGTTTAAGACTATGTAAAATTACTATCTCATTTTTATGCTCTTAGTCCATTTTTTAGCCTCTCAATTTTCCTTTCTTCGGTTGTGCTTTTAGCAATATTTTAATTTTTCGCCAAAATTTGTATCATTTATTATACCTTTGACTTTTGAGGATTTATGGATCTAGTGCCGTAAGTATCGACCCAACCCAGCAGGATTATTTTGACCAATAACCCTCGCTACGGAAGTAAGGGTTTCAACATGCTGACTTAAGATTATTCTTGCTTTTATTGCCGACTAAACACTTTTTTTGTCTTTTTTCGGTTGTTTTATTAAAAATAGTCATCCCCTTTGAGGGTATTTGAATGAACTTATCCATATTTTTGCTACCATAGCCCATATACCCTTTCATTGTATTGGAAATACTTTTAAAGTTTATGTAGCTGTAAACTGAATAATAGTCATATATACAAACGAATTATTTAAATATTTTTAAAAAGAAAGTTTATTATTCTTCAGTTTGTAATGAAGTATCTAACATTATTATTGTGGTTATTTTAAAAGAGCAGAACGATAATTAGTTCGTTACTTGAATTATAGCCTCTAAAATTTTTCAACCTGAGAAAATGGTTTTATGAAACGATTTATAGTTTATTTTTGGTAGGCTTTTCCTTGTGCAGTAGTAAAGGTGTGTTGTATAATAATTTTTGTTTTCAATAAGAATGACGGTATTTTAATCATACAGAAGTCCTCTATTATAAAAATTCTAAAGGTGACTTTTGTATCCTCATATTTAAAAAATTATCCCAATATTAAATTAATATGAGGATTGCCTAACCAGTCTTTGGGTAACACATTAAGGTAGCTACACGTATTCTGAAATGTGAATAGGAGATTAGGATATATAGATTTTATGGGTTCCAAAGTAATTTGTACATTGTATGATCACAATTTTTTGCTGTAAAAAATTTATTAGACACGTTCCATCATCGTTGTAACAGTTTATTACCATTTTTGTGTTATATTATGTTCACGAAATTTACTATTATATTTGCAGAAACAATGATTTAGATTTATATTTCATGTTCTAGATTTGTATCTCTTACCTCAATTGAGTAAAGAGTATTGTGTTAAGCCCCCTAGTTCATTTGCAGATTTTTCTAATTTGCTTCATTTATGGTATGTTTTTTGGCTCTATGAAGGTGTACTAATCTAATTTACCCTTAATTGTATATTAAAGTAAGCCATAATTAGAGAGCCCAACCATCTAAAGAAAACAAGGTAACCTACCCTGAATTAAACCATATTCCTCTAAACAATATTTTTGTAAAGAATGGTGTACTATTTTGATTTAAGTTTCTGTTTTAACATCAAACTGGTTTGTAAAAAGATTATTGTTTATTGATGTAAAATCTGAGTTTGAAATATATCATATCATAATGTGTTTTAAACTCTATCGACAATATGAGAATTAAGAACTTTTCTCTAAACATGAAACAATTCGTGTCGCTTAAAAAATGATAGGGTGTCAACTGGCTACAGGATTTAATGGATCTGTAATGGATTAGACCGACACACTGAAAGTCACACATAGATGATACACCGTGGCGTGTTTGAAAAGCCCGCTGCAGAATATTCGCTTATTTTCAATCCTAGCAGGGTAATTGAAAATAGATAAACGTGGTAAATTTTGAATAAAAAAGTCATGTAAATTTATTAGCACCGTAAGTAGTCGTAGTTAGTATTAATAAAAATTAGTTACAAAATCAAATCACATTACATATTGTCGTAATCGAAGAATTCCGAAGAGGAATAACACGTTCTTAGAGACGTCTAGTCTATTTACTTTTTATATTATATATGAGTCATAACTTTGTCTACAGTTTCGCCCCGCTAACTGGTCGAAACTCGCTGTTGAACCATTTCTTAGGAAGCTCCCGAAGTCCTAAGAAGAGCACCAGAATATATAATTTTTCTAATTACTACGTTACAATTAGTAACTGTTACATGAAGTACCCACACCTGGGTATATGAGTGTTATAGTCCTTTCTTTGGTTGAAACATGAATGTTTTCTAAGGATTAAAAAGTTGATCATTAAAAGATTTCATTCAATTTTTCCATTATGAAAGAATTCTTTTGAATTGCGTCAAGGAAAGTTGTGTTGTTTTAATTGTCATAGTAAAAAAATTAAACACTATGAAATGCATGTTTGAAGTACATGAATATGGCACGTAAGAATATAAAATGGAACTGCCAGGAAGTCATACATTATTTTGTTATAAATATCGTTTGCCCTTTTTCGATTCTTGCAATTAATTTTTGTTTGATATGAAAAACAAAGAATGAAAAAATAGACCTGTAATGTCTTTTTTGAATGTTTGAGATAAAAATATTTTAGCATAGTTGTTCACCATAATGAAAGCGGGAAAGGTAAGCTGTTATTGTTTAAAGTGGCGAGACGTTTTTTCACCAATAGTCTAAAAATTGCAGTAAAAGAGATAAAAGTGGAGAAGTCTGGATCTTCTGTTAGTATTTACATAATATGGTCTATCTATATGATATACGCCGGTAGTAACCAACAGAATGCAGTATTTTCTGCTGCAAATAATCACTAGAATTTGTTTATCCGTGGCTGCATCATGGTTGGACCAATAGAAAATGAAATTAAATATTCGATAAATAGACCAAATTTTGGGTTTGAAAATGTTGGTCAAAACCTTCATTCTGTTAATTCTGACACAGATGTACGTAAACATGCAATGGAAAATAGCATTACGGCTAAAAATGCTATAATAAAAAAAATATAAGATTATTCATTGGATAATGGATTTTTTGGAAGAATATTTTTTGCTTTTTAATATTAACAAGTCCAGAAAAAAATAAACGTATTTTTTGTCGATAATATATTATACTTATAATTTTTTATTATATTCATATAAATTTTGATTACTTATTTCTTTGTTGTTAATACTATTTCTCATAGAGAATAGAATAAATCATAGTTTGTTTCGGAAAATTATCCGGATTTTTATTATAGGCTAATGTTGACAATTGATTTAATTTGATTAGTTCAGATGTACATAAAATTTGGATTGTGGTTTAAAATTTTTAACTATATCAGGAAGCGCACATGTTATATCCTCAAAATCATTTCAAAAAATTTATTTTGACAAGCTTAATATTCTCGCTAGCCTCTATCTATTGTTCTAAGTGTTTAGTGTAGACTTTGATCAGCTTGTTCTTTGTATCTTTTTGTTGAAAGAATGTTATAAAACTGAATTTTTTGGATATTTAATCAATACACATATTTATCATGTTGATTTTTCGAAAAAAACTAATAAATTTCATTACAATTTCGTCAAAATGAAATTTTCAGTTTAAAATATATTCGTGATGTAGCAAAAAGATTTATTCATCAGCCGTTGCACGTAGCGGGATTTATAGAAGGAATTCCGATGGATCTCAAACAACCAATTCTTGAATGACTCCAGAACACGAGCATCAAAGCTCACGATAAAAGCAATAGATAAAATAATATTGAATATAAGATAAAGTAAGCTGTTAAGAGTTACTTCTCCGTCGTCTACTTCGTATTCTCTTTTATGAAGAAATCTCGTAAATATTCGGTTTCAGTTTAAAACAGAATTAATATCGTCAGGGCATAACCTCTGCACAATGATATATTTTCATTATTGGTGGATAATTTATAATAAAATTAGTGCAAAGCTTATTCGAATTTTCGAAGAATTTTTCTTCTGGAATGAATAATAAATAAATCATCAATGATGGATTTCGTTTGACGCAGTACTTGAAGAATTCATAATGTCAAAATTATAAAGTAGTTATTATTTCTTAAAATAACGTTGATACGTAAAGGTAACCAGTATTATATTATTTTTAATCTAGTCCATCAATTTCTGTTAATTGAAAAATAAAGTAACGGATCTGTGAAAAATTTAAATTAAGTACACGTATTTGATAAAAAACTTTGCCTTCTAGAAAATTGCCATATTTTTATTTTTTTAAATAATTATGTTGGTTCTTTAAACGAAAATTTTTTTAATTGGAATAAAAATATTTATAAAGGATATTATTCATGTGTGAACGTCTGAATTCATGGTATATAAGAATTTTATAATTTTTTACAAATTAGAATCTCATATATTTCTTCCTGCATTAAGGAATATTTTTTAAAATTTTATAATAATTTTTTCTAAAAAAAGTCAGTCAATTGAATATACACTTTATAAAAAGAACTTTCCTAAAACCTTGCCGAAAATACGATAACATGATCATTTATTATTTTATTTAGAAAAACAGCTAAATAGGTAAAATTTTGATGTCATAAAGAAAAAATTATAAAAGTTTAAAAGAAAAAAATGTATTTTCAATGGAATGTACCGATAAATACTGCCTACCAAACTATTTTAAAAAACTGAATAAGAATCACTGTTCAGGAAAAAAATGAGGTATTATATTTCATTATATTAGCAATAAAGTTTATATTTTCTGAACCACTGATTCTTATTTTTTTTATCTAAGAGTTTTTAGTTAATTTATATTGTTAGTTTACGTCAGCCACCAAATTCAGAAATATATACAGGTAGATCTTACATTCTTGATGCATAAAAATTTTTACTGTTACAATGATAAAGTATTTATAAAAATATAAAGGCATCCAGAGATTGTGTAGGGTAAAAAAATTCATAAAAATATTTACTAAACTTATATGTAAAATTATCTTAATAAAATATCTCTTTCGAACAATTACACCTCTTGCAATAAGGATATACAGGGTGGGCATAAAGTCGCGCACCAAGGTAAATATCAAAATTTCAAATATGCCAAA
>LDMZ01002533.1:0-31485 GCA_001455285.1 Sphaeromyxa zaharoni
TAATTACTAGGTGTGTCCCTAATATCCCCTATCCGATCCGCGACATGCGGTTACGACAATATTTTAAGCCCTTCATTAATGCTGGGGCTTAATAAAATATTATACGCAAATTAGGGTAAATTCTTAATTTATTAATTTGATAGTTTTAACCATTTTTAATATTTAGCATTCGATTCATGGACTAAAAATCTTTGACCAGTTCCCTTAAAGATATAATATTACTAATTTTATGCCATCATGGGATCACAAAGAAAGAAAATGAAACAATTATATAAGAAATTTTTGTATGTATTAACAAAGATAAAATTAAGAAATTACGAAATTATATTTACAAAACACTCAGAAATATACTTTTTCCTTCTTAATAGGATAATAAAAATAGGTACCAAAACAGATCCTGTAAAATGAATAATTTAATGGAGTCTTCAGAGGAGGATTAAAAATATTGATGTTATCCAAAACTAAAGCAAAATTTGTATATTTAAAAAAATTACTTTGATTTTTTTCAAGAGGAAGACATTCGACAACATTCTATTTCATCATTAATTTTTCCAACAGATATCGAATATTTAATAAAAAAATAGGAATTAAATCTAGATTTTATTAAACAACTATTTATAAAGAGAAATAAAAATCGTTTTAAAATATTTGCCAAAATTTTAAAATGAAATCTGTTATTTTTTAAATAATAAACAAGTACTATTTTAGGGATTAAAATCAAAATCTATACTCGTAAAATGTTAAAATATTGTTTGAAAATTATTTTTGAAATTAAGAAATTTGAAAAAGATTAAAACTAAAATTGAAATTAATATTGATTTTATATTCGAGATTGAATTAACAATTGCTGCAAATGAAAACAGTCGGAACATACTTTGTTGCCTTGGAGTAAACATTAATAAAGGTACAGATTTGGTGAAAATGATATCTAAGGAAGTTATAAAGAAGAGGTTAATATTACTTATGAGGTAAAATTTTATGTTAAAATAATTTCTGAGGACAACGGTGAGAATATATAATTTGTTAACTTTTAAAAATCAGACCTGATATAAAAAAAATTATTTTGGTTGAACAATTTATTAAAAAAATAGACATTATTTTTGAAGGGATCTCTTTTACGAGTAGCAAAAAGGTTGTTGAACCCTGTCTATGCGTTGATACAATAATTAATTTGTCATCTATTGGTTTTTCAAGTTAATATGTACTGAAATTAAAAAGGGAGCCTCTGATAGTAATTGAAGTTTTCGAATAAATGTTAATGAATTAAAACTATTTACCAGTATGATTATTAGGATGTGTGTTCTCTAATTACAACTAGCAATTCCATTAGAATAAAGAATTCAGGATTTGTTCCTACACAGTAAAATATATTTAGAACGATTTCAATCAATTCTTATTTATTTGCAATTTTCTGATAATAATTGAAACATCGTATCATCTGCCAACAAAGATTTAAATAGATTTGATGAGGGACATTTAAAAATAATTGTAGGTAAACTGGTCTAGAAATTAAATCAGGTTTTGATCAGTGCAATGTAAATGAATAATTTCATTCGCTGGAAAATATCATCCTAAATTTATATTTCTTCAAACTCTACACAATTGGCCTTAAAACAGCACCAGAAATTGATCCGGCGATAATATTCTTTAGTTGTATTATGAAGATAGGGACTTTAAAATGAATGTTATAATTCTGAACTTTGTTCATCAGGTGGAGTATTTAATTTAGATCAATCAATTGAAGTTATGATTAAACATCCCTTTTATTATGAAATATATTTGTTAATCCCTTTATTGTATTCAATGCTATTTAAAAAGTATCTTTTTACACATGATTCATTTGGAAAAATTACATTCCGAATTATATTTTTAGTGTTGATAACATTTTTAAGCATGAAAATTATGACATTAAGAAAATTTTTTTAATTGTAAAATTTCTGAAGCTATCATTGATGTATGGGAGCATGGCTGTTTTGTTTCAATATATCAAGGACGCACTCATTCTTATCGGTTTAGTGGCAAGATAATAACAAAAAGCAAAAGATATCATGAATTTATCTCTCCAGATACTCTCAAAATATGTTAAAATTATATGGCATATAGACATTTCGACATGCTAATTATACTTTCCTGATTAGAATAGGAACATTTCAAATAGCATATCTATTAAATCATAAAATTTTGCAGTTTTATTTGATTGCTCGTATTTAATTGACAAAGTTTATTCCTAAAAAAACCTATCAAAAATATCTGTATATTATAAACTTGGTTACCTCTGTGAGCTAAGAGTTAATTCATAGAAAGAAGTTATATATGTGGCTGAAAGATTTAGTCAATCTTTTTTGAATCTTCTATACCCTGCAAATTCCATTAATAAATAAAATTATTAGCCGGAAAACCCCAAAAAATTTTTATTATACAATAAACCGAAATTATTAAGTGTAAAACTGTGAAAAATATATGTAAACTTGTGGAATCAATTTTCGAGCAATATGCATGAAATACAATTTTTATTTTTAATTGAATAAAAAAAATGAATGATGAATATAAAAAAAAATTAAATTCCTATTCAATAATTCCCGATTATCGAATAGTATGCTTTTTAAAATCGATCTTAACATTTTCTTTGATGTGTACATGCTATATAATAGATTAAGATGGTTCCAAATTTCGTCTTATTCAAATATTTTTAATTTGCAGACATTATGTTTTCGAAAAACTAATAATTTCTTACTGCTCTAAAACCCTTTAAAATCAGAATAAAAAATAGCAGGCTTCAACATTCTAGTGGACAAAAGGGTCAAGGCCAGTCCCAAGATTTTGTTAGTATATTAAAGATGAAAATAATTCCATATATAAATTTAATCCAGAATAGAAGAGATAGTTAATTATTTTGATTCTGATCTAGAATGGTGCTATCAATCTTTTATAAAGGTATATTACAATATACCGATAAGAATATCTTTTAATAACATCTTAACATACTCATAGAAATCTTTAACTATTGAAACAATTTCTAAAAACTAAGTTCTTTAATCATTTTTCAAAAATGCATTTATTTACTAAGATATCTAAAAAAGCAGATCTAATGTCAAATTTAGTATTTTATTTATTTAATCTAATTTATTCTGACACAATTTTATTATACGAAATAATTATTGAAAAATAGTTACAACTATATTATAGGGAAGTATTTTGTAGACCGTGTATAAACATAATATTCTATACACTAAATCTAAAATTATAATCAGACTATACATAAGGTTTTCAATTTTTTTTACAAATCGGTATAGGAAAAATCGCAACATATATCAAAATCATTTACAAAAATATTTTTCAAACTATTTTTTATAGATTAAATAAATGGTTTATATAAATAAAAGAATTTTCAATATATATCATACTGAGCAAAAAATTTCGTAACAAAAATATCATTGAAAAAAATATTACATTTTTGTATGGCAGGTGGATATAAATCCGTGGGGTTTTATATATAAAATTTTTCCATTAATATCATGTCTTAATATTTATTCAATGGATCTTAACATTATTTGTTCATTCAAAACAGTATATTAGATAAAGTTTGATTGCAAAATAAATCATTTTGAATTTGAAAAAATAGCTCTTTATTTGTTATGATTTTCATTTCATCTTTGAATTTTTTTAAATCCGAAAGAAACAAAATTATCCGAAATTAAATTAATTTCGAGAATATACTAATTTGATAACTTTGTTTTTTACCAAGGAAAGATAGTAATTATTCAATAGAGTAAATTAATATTTAAAAAAATATATAAAATAAATCCTAGTTCTTAAATTTAAAAAGTCATAAAATTTATCTGTTGAAAAACTTAGTGTCTATGTATATTAGAAAAATTTAATGTTGGTGAGTCAAAATAGTTCCCGTGGAAAGTCTAAATTTATTTACAATCTGAAATGTTTTCAAACCCGAAAATTATTAAGAATATTTAAATAAAAAATCAAATTTCTGCTTTATCAACACTGAAAACAATTTCGATTAGTTTAAATTTATAAATCAATTATAAACTGACTTAAAATTAACAAAAAATAATATTAATGGTATAATTATACAAGTATTTATCTAAAAATTAAGAACAATAATTAAATTTTTTTGTTTTTTTCAAGTTTCAAGGAGTATCAAATAATGAATCGTTACTGGATATTTTTTTTTAATTTGCATAAATTAACTCTGGAGCATATATGATTTCCGCTAATATTTTAGAATATAAGAATATTAGAAGGAATGATAATTTATCATGTATACTGACCATAAGAATTGCCTGTAAGTAAAAGTCCTTTCAAATATCGATCGATATTTCTTAATATTTTATAAGAATTTGGTTGTGAATCTTCTAAGAAACGACACAATTAAATAAAAGATTTAATATATATTCTTGTTTTTAACCTTTTCCAAAATTTTATAATTTAACAGTCTAATAAAATTTTAACAATTCGGTATAATAGAAGCATAATGGGTAAATTTTTTATCTTTTCAAATTAGAAATTTGATGGTTACGGATTATAATACATTATAGTAAGTATTGGAAGTTATAATTAATTGTAAACATGTATAAATTAAATCTTACTTTTTCACTCTATAATAATATGTATTGAAAAATTAGTCATACTATAGCGTTTTTTTTTATTAAAATTTACTCTAAATGGAAGAAGTTAAGCCGTTTTTAATACCTAGTAATATCTATGATTGAAAGTTGCTGTCTTACGTTCATTTGAAATTTTTGACATTCGATTAAATATTCAATTTTTTAAATTTTGTCCAAGTACCTTTTCAACTTTATAACTATCGACTTGATTTCGGTGTCACAGTTTTAATAAAAATTCAACAGATAATATTGTGGTAGCAAATTTTTTACGACGTTTAAATATTAGCTTTTTTCAGAAATTTTAAAATTTTAAACAAATAGAAAAGAGCTCAATATTTTCGGATAATACTCTTTTTACTTATTTTGTCGAGTTAAATTTCTTGTATAGTTAGTAACACTGATTATTCAATTACCGCTTTATTTACTAAAAAATTTCAAACAGTCTTGTAGAAAATATTTTCATAATGTTGAACATCTGTTTTTTTATGTTAAATAAAGAAAAAAAAATCGGTTTTATAAATAATATTTTTTTGAAATAAAAATCACTTTTACAGTTACAACTTCGAAAAAATATTTAAAATTAACAAAAACACTAAAATTATTTTCCAAATGATGAATAAATATATACATAAAACAATATTTCTTATATAAATATTAATATCGTTAATTATTTAGCGATAATCAAAAAAAAATTTATTATTGATCTAAAATCTCTAATCATAACCATTTAATAATATAAATAAATGGCAGATCATAATTTTCGACAAATATTCTGTAATAAATTAAGTTTCATATCAGTCGGTTTCGTTATTTTGAGCATATTATAACGAATATTATCATTCTTTAAGCAGTGATCAGCTATACACATTAGTATCGTAAACAAGTATTTTCAGATTAATTCGATTTAACAATAGCTTTAAAAAATTCTCTTCCTGAAATCCATATAAAAAATAAAAACATTGAAAATTAATATATAATATAATATTATCATAGCAATACTTTTCGATTAATTTTGAGTTGTAGTTATATATGAGACATGCAGCTTCATTTAGTCTTTCTTTTCCTAAGATATGGTTAAAAACAAAAATGAATAATAAAAACTTGAAAATAAAAGATAATTATTGTTTTTAATAACATTTTTAAATTTAAAAATAATTTTTGATGATTTAGTAACAACACTAGAGATTGTAAGTACAGTATTACAATTTTTATTTTAGATTATTTTATCCTTGGTATAATTACATGCACACTCGTATAATAAATTTGAAAGAATTCAGTGTTTATTTATTGCCCTAAATAAATTAAAAAATATTTCATTTAATCCTAAATTTTGTATTTATTTTGAATAAATTTCGAAGTACAGCAAAAAATATATGAAATATATAAAAAAAAAGGAAAATTAAACTCGTTTAAACCTGAAATATTCAGAAGCCATATCTGAACTAAACTAGATTTAAAGATTTCTGAATGATATTCAAAAAGAATTGTCAAACCTATTATTTTTTCAAGTTAATATTTTTTCGAAAGAAGTTTCCGCATAAAAATTTCATAACTTTATATGATAAAATCTGTGGATTAATAATACTGCAAGAGCTCAATAATTTTGATAATTTCTGATAGATGATATCAAAAGAGTGGTCCCAAGTATAAAGAAGAAATTAAAATATTTTTAAATGTTTTTTGCAATTTGTATATGCAATAAATAACGAAATTTATTTCTAACTCATGTATTGTGTTGACTTCAATATATTTTTCAGAATGAGAGATTATATATTATTAAGTAGAAAATATCTTAACAATTTAAAATTTTCAATAGACTGTTTCAAAAAGCAACTTTACCACATTTTACCAGATGGTAAAAACTTTTGATGAAGAGAAATTAATTTTTTCAAATTATGAATTTCTTTTTTGACATAAAAAAAATTATTTTAGATCGTTTTGATTTTCATTAAATAAAAAAAGAGCTTGATACGTGGAATTTCAAGATCTAATGTAGATCAAGAAGATGCAATTTAAAATATAAAAATTTAAATGTGTTGGTGATATTAAAAAAATATTTCTTAAATAAGAGCTTCTGTTGGGTATATATCTAATCTCGTTCTCAATATAAATTAAGTCAAAAATCACATTTATGAAATAAAATATTGTATTTTTTCGATAATTACAAGCAGTTATTTTGATTAATTTTTGTTAAGAACTAAATTTATGAAAATTTTTTTTATATAAAATTTCAAATTAAAACTAAAAGAAAAAATATTCATAGATATATATATTACTTATCTAGTAATTACAAACAGAAAATTGGTGGTAAACAAAATAATTATCCATTAAATACAGTTGAAAATTTTCGAATTAATTTTATTTTAAAAATGTATTTGGAGCAGAAAATTTGAATATATTTTTTTGAAAAAAAATTCTTCAAAAAAAATCACAAAAATATTTCGAAAAAAAAATAGTAGAAAGCTAATAAATTTTAAATTTAAAAATCTTTAAAATTACACGATAAAATGGTATTCTTTTTTCTGAAAATCATATATATATATATATGTATATATATGAAATTATGTCATTTGTAGATAATAATATATATTATTTAAAGTGAATTGGCTGTTCTATCGTTAGTAATGTAGTCATACTTTAAAATAATTTTTTATCATTTTAAAATTAAAAAAGATTATATGGCGATTTATTTAAGGATGTAAAAGTTAAAATTTTTTTGGATGTTTAAGACCGATTTTATGTTATGTTTGTTCCTAAATATGTCATAGTAATTTATTTCTTTTTCATTCTCAATTTAATTCACTGTAAATGAATAATAATTTCCATAATTATGTTAAAAATTACTTTTCGATAAATATTATGCAACTATAAAAAATTATGATTATAAGAAGGATATTTGGGAGGTAAAAATTTATCTGGTTCAAGATTGAAAACACGAAATAAATTGTTCATATATTATTACTGTGTTTATTTTAATTAAAATTTTTGAAGACACTCGATAAAACTAGGAATAACATTCATAGATAAAAATTATTTGAAGAAAATATATTTAACTTGCCTTCTAAAAAAGAAACGTACATAACTTCAGAACAAAATATATATCAATTATATAGTTTTCTCGTAACAATATTTTTTGCATTATTAACTTAACTTAATCAGAATTAAATAGAACTTTCAGATTTCATGAAAAAATTTAATAGAAAAATTTTTCGATTACACTTAGCATGATACCTACCATGTGCGTTAAAAATCTGTTGGCCGACCGTATAAAACTCGAAAAATATATTTTTTCAGTGAAAACTTTAAAGTTCTTTTTAAACGATATTAGTTGCTTCTAGCGTAAAGAAAGGATCCTTTGAAGGCGTTATATATACAGAAATAATTAATTGTGAAAATTTGAAAACTGCTATGCTCTCCCGTTTTAATTCTTTCAGAGTTACGGCATCTTTGCACGTGATAAACAGCTAAAGTTAATGTAAATAATTTCAATATAAGAGATATGTGTTAGTTTAAACTAACAGGCTCTATTATCCAGATTATATGAAAAATAGTTGAAAATATTATAAAACAAAATAAAAATTCTATATGGGTAGATGTTCCAAATGCGTGATAGATATTTTTTGTTGAGATGCTAATATTAAATAAAAGTGTAAACAATTTATTTTTATTTAAAACAAAAAATAGGTTCAAAATGATTATATCATTATTAATCACCGAAACCTTAATAATGAATAGAAAATTTATATCCAGTAGCTAAATATTGAAATCTTTTATCAAGTTTGGTAAAGCATATTTTTGGTTGCTGAAAATAACGTTGAAAAATTAAATCCATATTTTGGTTATTGTAGTGTATATTTCAAAAAAAAATAACAATAAATATGTATTTCCAATCGTTTCGCCAAGTAAATCAAACAGAATCAGCAGGTATATTTTATTTTTGCATATTGAAGAACAGTATACCCGTGTATATTTCCTTCAAAAGAAATACGATATAAAAATATTTTGAAAACAATATTAGCAAAACTAAAGTTGTATTTTCTACAATGAGGTTAATTTTTTGGTAGCTTTACATTTATCAGCTTCACTAATTATTTGAATAAGATTGTACACTTTAGGAATTATAATCGAGAATCAATTTTGTAATAAAATTTGATTTTGTAGAAACTTTTATTTATTTAAATGCATCAGTAAAAATTTAAATATTATTATTAATTATTTTCAAAAAAACTTTTTATGCAGTATTAAAAAGGTGTAACATTTAATATAGTAATAGTTTTCAATGAGATGTAAATTTTTTGTCAAAATTTTTGTTCTGAATCGAGCATAATAGGTATATTATTTTGATAATTTAAAAAAAAAGTTAAACTAGCGTAGATAGATATAAAGTGATTACTTTTTTGAATTTAACAAATCCTATGTGATTTAAAAGCTGCATAAAAAATTAATAAATTTTGAAAAAAAACTACACTTTTTTAAGAAATTTTATTAAACATGACAGATATATAAAAAAATTTCTAAGTATTAGATAAATTGCATCCATAACTTTAAAAAGTTAAGTAACAGATTTAGAGTTAGAAATAATAAAAAGTTTTAAGATGTCTTTTTAAAGAGTATCTTTGAATTTTGAATACAATTGAAAAATAAAATGGAACAAAAAATTTAAAACTGTTTATTGGTATTTTGCCAAGTTTAATGGTTAAAAAACAATCTTCGAAACATGATTTTTAACTAAGATTTTTAGAAAAATGAAAGAAATTGTTAAATTTCTGAAAAAACTGAGAACAAAATCGGGAAGCATGATCAAAATTTAATATACACCACGAAATTTTAATTTTAAATATCTTTTCCTTCAATTTAAAATCATGGAACGTTTTTAAATTATAAAAAAAAATTTTATATACTTTGCGCTTACTTGATTATTAACAGAATTTTATTTTTTAAGAGTTTAGTAATGGTTTTATTTAATGGAATATTAAAAGAGTAAGAACCAATCTTCATTAGAATATAATACATCATTTTTTGCATTTTAGATTTTTGCCCTCCATTGGTAAACATATCTTATTAAATAAAATTTGTTTGAATTTCATATAAATTTTAGGAATAAAAATCTAGATGAAATTTTCTGGTCAAAAATCTCAAAAATATAATATTAGTTCAAAATTTAGAAATTATTTCATCGATAATATTTAACTATTATATATCCTTATATAATTTAATTAATTTCGCTGACAATATATCTGCTTAATTCAAATATTTGAGATGAAAGAGAATCTTAAGGTAATAAACAGTCAACCTGAAGAGTAATCAATGTTATGTTTCAGTTGAATTTTTATAAAATAAGATAAATAAAATATCGTAGGGGAGGCTAGAAAATATAAGAAGTTACATATTTTATAAAAATATTTTGTTGATTTTAGTTCAATAATACAATATATATGTATTTATTATATATACTTAATGTTTTAATTAATGATTTACATTTCAAGGTTGTCAAAAATTTGCGTTAAATATAAAATAACCTTAAAATCTAAACTTTTCAAACCCTTTTTTAATTATTCTATAATTTTCCCAAATGAAGCTTAATGTTAGAATTGATTAAAAAATTGAAGTAAAGCAGGGAATTAAAAGAATCTGTAATCTGTTTAGATAATTTCTACATCCTATATCAAATATATTGAGTGAAATTTATTATTTTTAGTGATCAACAAATATTTCAATTACAATTGTATTTTTAACAGGCTGTTATTTATTAAAGAACATTCATTCAATTATTTATGATTTAAGATGAATTATAAATTATAATTAGTGAACTTAATTCAATAACTTGTTATGCCTTTTTTAAATTTTTACTTTAAAAGTTTTTCGAGGTAAAACTGATATATTATTATTGTTTTTAGAATTATTATGAAATTATGATTAGCTAGATTTTTTAGTTTTAAAATTTTATATCTGTTCATAAATCAATTTTATCGCATAATAAAAATTAGTGCATCAGTCAATGAAAGGTTAATAAAAATTGAAAAAATCTTAATTATGTAATCTCAAATAATTGTTTTCAGAAAAGTGAAAAAAATTGAAACCTGTAAGTGTTGCGCCCGGAATTCGACAAACCATGTTTAAGGTCACATATACATAAATACATGTAGAATTTTGAACTGTTCATGTTTTATTTTTAAGATGTACACTATCGAATTTGTTTGAAAATAATTTGTTACTTGTTATAATTATTTTCTTATTGCCTTTTTAACTAGTTTATTTAAAAAAATCTGTAGAATAATCAACTTAAAGGATAATTTTTTTTGTTCTATCAAAATATCTTTTTCTTGTTGTTACAATTAATTTAATATTAATCAAACGAAGGAAATTCTATTCTAGATTGCAATGAAACTGTTTTAATTATGTGTAGTAATTTTCATTTAAATTTGTTTTTTGAAAACCGGATGGTATATAGTCAAAAAAAGTTAATGCGATTAAACAAGTTAGATTTCAAGTTAACGCTTTCTAATTCATCTCCTTTTTCCAGAAAAGTATTTTTACAAAAATTAAGATATAACTAATACAAAATGTCGGTATATTAAATATTTTATATTTGAACACGCGATAGAGATTTAAACTAACAGAAATATTACGTAAAATAATATTTGTTAAAGTTTTCATTTAAAATCCTGATAAATTCATCCCATTTCAAGGATATATAACCAAACAATGTAGTTCCAATCTATTTAGAAAAAATCCTCGAAAGTATGTTATTATAAATACCTTATCAGTTACGATTTTCATGTAAATTTTTTTATAAAAGCATAATTAAATATAACTCGTTGCTTTGCGTTTGAGTACAATGAAACATACGGATTGAAGCGGCTATCGTAAAAACAGGTAGTAGGATTTTTATAATTGATATGGAGGGGAAAGTATCAACTTTTTCCAATAATAAGGTTCAGGAAAGGAAATGAACGATTTGTAAAAGCTCCTATAATGACCGGCTTATTCCTTGTGCAACAGATACGAAGTATTGTTAAGAGAAACAGGGAAATAATTTAATTATGAAAACTACATAAAACATTCTTTTTTAAGAACTAAAAAAAGCGGATATATGCAAAAAAATATTTATACCCAAAGAATCGAAGTAAGTCTTCACAATAATCCCATATGGTTTAGTGCATTATACAGTATGTGACCCGTAACCGCACCATTATATGCAAAACGAAGAACTACTGTCAAAAACAACTCTGAAATCTGAATTTACTCACAACATTTTTTATTTGAACATTCTAGATATTTTACCCAGCCATTAAGTCAAAATTAATCTTTATTAATTAGGACTCAAATACAGTTTAAGTAATATATGTTTTTGAAAAAAATAATCAGTTGTTTTGGCATTTTCGCAAAAACTTACTCAAACAATTTTTCAAATAAATCTATTCAAATATACTCTTTTAATTTTGAAATATTACACTAATCCAAAAGGTGATATAATTAAATTGTATATTTAAGTGCATTTTGATAGAGAAGCCTGTCATTAAATAAAAAATAAATTTTTTCTTTACTGAAACAAAACATACTAATTTTAAAATAAATATAAGAAGTACCAACTCAAAAATTTTATTGATTTGCTTGCATGCTCTTTAATAGGGCCATAAAAAATTATTTTATGTGTATAAATATTTTCCGATTCATTCAAATTTCAAAAAATTCACTCCTACATCATGAACCAAGCAGCCATAGTTTTTAATTCTCGATTTCAGAAAACTGGAATGTTAAAGATACATTCACTATGAAATTTTATTATAAAAAAAGTTAACGGGAATTTTAATTTTATATGCGATTGATATTTTATATTTGAGAGTTGAAAAAATCTTTTCAGATAATTTAAATTAAGAAAGCAAGCATGTTATGAAAAAAAACTATCAATCAATATCTATAAACTTTAAAATAAAAAATATCAATAGTCATAATCACTTTTCATTCAGAATTGCAATTGCTATATGCATAATACATCTTTTATTATTTAAAAGTAATTGCATAATATATTTTTTGCTATGAACAATTAGTAATCCATGTAAAAACGCAAGATACAGAGGATACTATAAAGAATTACTTGAAAAAAGTAAAAAAAAATTGGAAACGTGCCTTAAAAAAGTAGTGTTTTAAAAAATAATAAAGATATTTTCAGGGAAGTAAGAACTTAATATGAAATACCAGTTTAAATATAGGGATAAAAAATACAAATTAAAACTACTCTTTACAGAGTAAATATTTTTTATTCATTTTTATTACATAAACGTACACATCGATTTTCTTTTTCAAGTAAATAAATTTCTACCCTTAAAACTGGCAATAATTTATTAATTAATTCCAAAAAAGCGATCGATACAGAAATTTAATTAAAAAATTTCGATTTAAGAGATAAAATATTTTAAATCAAATCGTTGGGATGATTCGTATTCTTAAGACAAAAGAATTTGCATAAGCCCTAACCATTATGAAGAATTCGTTTTATATATTAAAAAAAATTATATTATTGACCCAGAAAGCATATTAATCACATTTTTTAGTTCTTTTTTTAACAGAAGGTATCATAGTTTTACATGTGTAGTAAGAAAAAAAATTAAAAATTTTTTACCGAAATTTCTACAATTTGCGCTTTAAAAGCCTATTATCCCATAAAATTTTATTTTATAATAAAACAACAAAGCTATATACTATTGAAATCAAGCATATGCTAATTATACAGGTCATTTCGGACTGCAGATAGATAAAGTTAAACATCTCAGTAAACATTAGGGCAACCTAATGGAAGCTTCGTATTGATAGGTATACATGACATGAAAATATATTCTGGATAAAATTCTCTTATAAATTTATTAAGTACTTAAAGATTTTTATTTGTATTGATACTATTTATAAAATTTGAGTGATCCTATTATTCTACATAATTCCATTCTATATTAGAAACTTATTTTTTATATCGTGCATAGTATAGTCAATAACAAACATAAAAAATAATTCCGGAAGTAGTTATTTAAGAAAACCAAAATAACATAAATTTTTAAATAAAAATTAATAGAGATTAAATTTTGAATCAGGAAAATAAATCTGTTGTGAGATATTTTTCTTCAATTATATTAAATAATGAATAATCCATGAGCATACTCAATTAGAAAAAATAAGTTTTTTCAGATGAAATGCTAGAATATTAGAAATACAAAAAAAGTAGTTTGCTAAAGCCTACAGCTACTGGTGATGTTGAAAAAAGAGGTGATATGCCATTTCAGGCCTAAATATAAATTTTTTGTATCATGTTGTTTGTTTTTACAAGGAAATTCTACGAAATATCAAGTAGTCAACATCAAAAATAAATGAGATATTATTTTTAATAGAGATTGATGTATTGATTTGAACTCATTTATACATGGATAAATATAAGTCAATTTTAATACGTTATATCGTTTCAGAAATTTAAGACACAAACATTTGAGATTCGATAGCTCCATCGTAAACATTTTTACTAAAGAAGGGCTAAAATTTAAAATACTTTTGGATAAGTTTTATGAAATATTAAAAACCTAAAATATAAATGTTTCGAAAATACCTTTATTTACCCTTTGGACGGCCAAAATAATTAATCCGCCAAATTAGAATTAACAATAGTTGGTTGCTAAATTCAAAAATTGTTAGCTATAATATTATATGAATATAGTAAAAAGTAAAATTTATTATCATCAAGCTTTTTCTTCTGACTCAACTTTCGAATCTAATCTTGGCTGTAAATTTAAATTGAATGATAAAAATTTAATTTTTATATATATTAAATTTTTTTATAAAAGCTTAAAAACTAATGGTATATTCAGGCTGGAGTTGTAAAATTTAACAAAATAGATACATCAGAAATTATAAGGTTAGATAATTCAATTTTTGCAAGATCAAGAATAATGCTCTTTAGTGTCATTATATAAGAGTAAACATTGGTTTTTAGTTGTTTCTAACGTTATGAAGAAATAAAATGTTAGATAAATAAAACAAAATCTTTGTTATATTTTGAACACTTTAAACAAATATTATTTACAACTAGTTAAATAGATCAACGGGGACGTTCACAAGGGTATATAATATAGCAAACAGGTATTTGTCGATGTATTGTCTTGCATTTAACAAGTTTTTAAATTTACACAAATTTTAGTAATCAGAATTCATTCTAAATATATGCTACGACCATTTTAATCACTAATTGAAAGAAACTAACCTAGTAAAATTTCTCACTTACCAAAAATATCGACCATTGTTAAATCATCAGTTGTTTTAATCATTACCTATCTTAAATTAATCTGAAAAACCTAAAATATGTTCTATTACGAATAAAATATTGGCATAAATATTATAAAATTATGTAAGAACAAAGTAAAAATTTTAATATAACGTTATCGATATTTTAAAAATAAATACATTATTTTATAATTTAATAATTTTTCATTGCAAAAATTCAAAGCATAAGTTATTACTCAATAGTTTAAAAACAGCTACATATAATCCATATCTTTTGTTTTAATATATTCTAGACATTCATTCCAGAGGTTTGAAAGCGAAAAATTATTATTTTGGAGACTGGTCCTGTTTAAATTTAATTATTTTATTAATGATTTTTCAACAAAATGCTGTGCATATTGAGGATAGCCTCTAAAAGTATAAAGTATTGCATATTATGAACCTCCCGAATTATTTAAAATTATTGAGACTGTAAATGATAACGTTGATTTTGTATTTTAATAAAAAACATCTTTATAAACGAAAAAAATAAAATTTTTCCATTTTTATTAAGAAAATGAGGTGATTTCTTCATTAATAAATCCATGAATTATACTGCTTAAATAAAACCGCACATATAATTCCCATTCCATGGTATCTAGACGGAAAATTGAAACGATATTTCCAGAAGTGATATTAATAAAAGTTAAAGAAAATTGGCATTTTACGTTTAGCTGCAGGAATTACAGGATTTTCAGTAGGAACTGTGAAGTGATAACTTGATATAATTTAGCAATGTGTATTTAAAAATAATTATTTTTATGTTAAAAAAAAATCCAGGCATTAATTTGCTTGCTAGAACTTTGGATATAAAAATAACGATAGCGCAAGATCATTACTGTTTTAATTATCGATTTTTGTCAGTTAATAATGAAGAACAAACGAAAAAGAAATTAAATATTTAGATATTTTAAAAAATTTGCAATTTTATTCATAATAATTCAATTTTAATTTTAATATAAGCAAATAAAAAAAAGATAACACGAAATAATTTAAGAAAAATTAATAATAATTTTGTTACCATCCAATAAAAATAAAATAATAATTTCTGAATGTAAAAATTTTATAAAACCTTTTCCCTGATTTTGCTTCACTGCTTTGGCTTGGTAGTAAGCTGATCAAGTTATAAATTATTATTAATTACAACGATCTAGCTTCTTCTTCTAAATTTTCATCTTCTTCTGAACTATCATCTTCTTCTTGAGGAGTAGACACACAGCATAACATCCCAAGTTTACTCTTTTTCGGTCTTTTCGGTCCCTCTCTATACTCACTGAGCGAAAAATATTCTTGTGAAAATTCTTCAACATCAGAGCCAGGAAATGAACGCTTTCTGCTGGAATCAGTCATACCTGAGGGTCCAGCGACTTCACTATCATCTACAACATCTTTCCTTGAAATGTATGAATATTATTTTCAGAATGTAAAACATCATTAACTCAAACTGGGGAGACATTATTCCAAAATCCGTTGGCCTAATACAAGATATTAAATAATTATGAATTTACAAAAATTTAAATAAACAGGCTAAAGTTTTTAAAAACTTTTTAGAATAATAATAAATATATATAGCTGAAAAAATTATTCAAAAAAAATCTTCGGATAAATAATCTGGACTGTATGCCCGATTATTAAAATTTTGAATCTATAATATCTTTTTTGTTACAATCTTGTTCATTTAAACAAATTAATAAAAAATGGTTCTTTATTAACAGTAACAATTTGTGATAATAATTTTTCATCTTTTTTACGCATTAAATGTATACATCCTGATCAACGTTTAAAAAAAATCGACATTTTGTTATCAATCATTCCTAGCATTTGTATATCTTATTTTTATATAAACATTTGTTCTAGCCTTTAATTTTATTAATTAACATTGGATTTCTTTTTTACAATTTATAAAAATTGATTTAAGTTAGTGTAAGTTTTCTTGCTACATATGATAATTTTTTAGAAATAAAAGTAGTATTTCTAAATTTGTATAAAAATTTTGCATAATTTTTAATTTAAGGCATTAAAAAATTTAAAAACCTTAATATAAATATTTTTTAGATCAATGCATTTTAACATAAATTAGGTCATCCATTTTGAAAATTATTAATATATCACTACTTATAAACCAATACAAGGAAAATAATTATATATATTGGAATAACATTTAGTCTCTAAAGGGTGGCATTTTTTTCAAATTAAAGAAATTTGTATATTATATACTTGAATTTTTGAAATGCTAGATTCTATTTTTTACATTAAACCAATGACCGAATTTATTTTACTATATCAAAACAAATATTACAAATGTTATTTTATATTATTATAGTTAATCTTATCATATTAAACAATATTTTGTTAGAATTAAATAAAAAACATCAAATGTCATGGGCCAATTAGATCAATTAATTATTTTCAGAAAATATCCAATTGTGCGTAGTAACAGCCAAATATTTTAACGTAACTTGAACCAGTAAAGTCAGTTTTTTTAATACTTTTTTACTAATTAAACAGTTAAGAAATATAAATTTTCTTAAAGTATTAACCAATCTGTGAATAATTAGTTACAAAGTCAGGAGATACAACTAAAATAAATTGAACAATTTATGTTTGGTTTATAAGAATAAAAATAAAATTTTAGTTCAAGAATCGAACGAAAGTTTTTAAAATTTGAAGTTACTAGGCTATTTTCTAAAACATTGATCTTTAATTTTAATTTTAAATTAAAAAATATTCGCAAATATTTTTTAAATGATTGATTCTTCTTATTTCAAATAAATCTGAACGAAAATGTTTAACATCTTAATTTTATTGCTTTCTATTGAATAATAATTAATAAAACATAGGAATATAATATTTTTCTAAAATAAGAAATTTATCTGTCTAATTTTGAATAAATCTATCTCAAAATTTATAATCTTTTAAATATTATATGAAACTTTTATTTACCAAATAAGGCGAAACGTTTTGATTTTATATTAATATTAATGGTTATTTTGACTGAATTGTAAAATATTTCAAATAAAAAATATGGCAGTTTTTATTATGCTTTTCCAATATAAAATTTTGTATAACTCTGTAACTGCCAATTAATATTAATTTTAAGAAAATTTTGAGAGTTAATGTAACATATATCTAACACGCTCTTTAAATCGTACCAGTAAAAAACTTACTGGATAATATCAAAAAATCATACCTTATATCTGTGAAACCCATGTGACCAGATATTTCTTGATCCATCAATTGCGTAAATATTTTTGGAACTGGATAACCATGTGCTAAATATATTAATAAAATAAATATTTTAAATTTATTAAAAATAAAGAAAAAATTTTTAGAAGTAATAGAAAATGAGTTCTTGTTCTATCTTTTCTTTTTGTTCAAAATTCAAAATAAACACAAATTTAAAAATTTATTATATACAGAGTTTGAAAAGAATGTAACTTTGAAAAATTATTTCTTATCTTAGGTTTTAATATCACAACTTTGCTTGAAGTCATTTCTAGAAAAATTCATTAAACACAAAGTATAAAAGAAATAAATGTATCAACGTCAAATCAATTATTTGACAATTCGGAAGCATTCAATATAAATGTGGCAGTTTATTTATTAATCTGTCATATATTTAGGAATTTAATACCCTAATAATTTAATTAAAAAGAAAAGATGTTTAATTATAATATCTTCAAATTTTAAAAATAATAAACTTTAAAATTTTCGTAAGAATTTTTCATATATTTTTTATCTTCTAAGTGTTATTTTATATTCAATATGAAATATGAGATAATATTTATTTATGGCTATAAGATAAATTCTGTGGAAAAAAAATCGATTCTACCTCATATTTTTATAAAATTTTTTTAATTGCCAAAAATATATTAATGAGTATCCATCTTAACAAATTTAATTTAAAAATTATTCAATATTTCAATCAAAAACAAATATTTTTTTATATGTATTTTGAATTAATTCTATCAATTATTTTTTATAGTTTTTTATTAAAATCACTAAAATATAGCTGTACATTTTTTTTACTAATTTCGATATTTTTCAAAATTTTGTCAACAATTAATAGTTAGATTTCTTCTCCAAATTTAACTACTTCGAATATACGCTCGGTTTTTGAATCAACTAGATTTAAACAAAAAAATGCGATATTGTTGTATGTTTTAAAAAATATAGACTAAGATAAAAACATATTAAAATATCTAAAAACATCTTTAAGCATAGTGTAAAATCATATATCCATTCTTTAATAAAATCATGTTCACTCAAGCCTGCATTCAATGATTTTGTACTCATGTAGTTTCATCAAAGGCCGTTCATTATTGAACACGAAATTACATATGGATCAAACTTTTGCTTAAAAATTTTTAAGCTTTTATAGAAAATATCTAAAATTCCATGTGTTCAACAAAAAACTCAATTCCGGTGGTGTAATAATTGGCAATAAATTTTAAAATTCTGGAATTTAATAAAAAAATAATTTTTACTTATCCCATTTCATCAAAATGACTTTTAAAGAGATTTTAAAAATGATACATTAGATATGAGGTAATTTAACTGTTTCATCAAATATTTCTATGGGCAAATTAAAAAATTTAAAAAATAAATTTTTTTTTAAAATTTTATTATCTCTCTCTTGGTTGTTAAAATTAAACAAAAAATTTAGATTAAAGTTTTAACATTTAAGACAAAAAAATATGATGGTACTTGTAATAGATTCAATAATTCCGTTGAAGTCAGGAAGATATATGTGAACTGAATCTAACTGCCCATGTTGGGTGAAGTACATTGACTCAAAATATAAGAATCCATGACAGCTCAGAATGCTAAAATGTATAATCTATTATTTCAAATCCCAACCAATCAAAATCAGAGGAAATTTCTGTTATGTTAAAAGACCTGCAAATTACGGAATCATCATGTAGTCTTTGATAATTTAGCTTAAGATATGTAGCATCGAGTTTGGGAACTCTAAGTGCTAACATTAAGCAAAGTAAAAAGGCGCATTCTTCTTTCTGAATGTCAGAACTACATAAAATGAATTTAAAATAGAATATTAAATAAAAATTTCTAAAATTTGTTTTAATTCAAAAATTAATTTTATTAATTTTTCATACCTTCCAACTATTTTTGTGCTCATTATTTCTTCGATGAAATTAGATGATTAATATCAAATTACGTAAATAAAACCATACTCCAGTACTTGCCGTGTCGTATATACTTAAATTTTTACCAATCAAAAGAGGGCTTCCAAAACTGTAGTTTATTGGAGTGTACTAATTCTAGATACAAAAATAATAACAAAACCCTTAAAATTCCCTTATGTGAATTCCGCGCATCCTTCCTACATATAATAAATATAATGAAAAATCAACTTTCCACTTGATTAAAATAATAAATAAATTTTAGCATTATTAGAACAGAACAATATATTATATTCAAATTAAAAACATTTTATAAAATGCAGCTTAAATTTTGTATATCTACAGAATCTGATTTTTAAATTATTTTCAAATTTTCTTAAAAATTCTAGTTTGAATTTATAATTTAATGAGAACCATTACATTTTAAATGGTTAATATATTTAAGAAAATGACAAAAATTAAGTGATTTCAATAATTAAGTTATAAAAATGAATACGAATTTGTAATAACGGTAGAGTAGTCATTTCCAAAGGTAATTAGTGTAAATTTAAAATATGATAGTTTTGAATAAACATGAAATCATAAAAGTTATGCAAAGATAATTAACGTAGTAATTCATATTTTAATGAAAAAGTTTATAGAAAAGAACTTTTAAAATATCCTAGAATCATTTATATATTTTTTTCAAAATCATTACAACTTTTGCATAATAAGATATTTGATTTTACATCACAGAACGGATTCCCGATACTAAAAGCATTTTTTGGAACTGGAATGTCTAAAATTGGATATTTTTTATTAATATTTCCAATCTCGAAACAGAATAAATATGA
This sequence comes from Sphaeromyxa zaharoni, assembly GCA_001455285.1. Classification (NCBI taxonomy): domain Eukaryota; kingdom Metazoa; phylum Cnidaria; class Myxozoa; order Bivalvulida; family Sphaeromyxidae; genus Sphaeromyxa; species Sphaeromyxa zaharoni. The sequence goes on from LDMZ01002533.1 coordinate 20,905, forward strand.
ATATATAATATAAACCTAATTTCTCGCTTATTTTTTGGTTTTATGTGCTGTTAATACTTAGTTAATTTTTCTTAAATTTTTTAAAAAAATTCCGCGAAAACCGATGGTTCGCAATAAGCTAGTTTGTGTTTTAGCTAAATTAAAAATTATTTTTTATAATAAGAGGCTCTAAAATTCTTTGTTTTTTTGAACAAAGGATTTCTAGTTTGTTCTTTAAAATTGCTAACATGAACAATCAGAGCGTTATACTTTAAAACCGGTTTCGATTCAGATGATTTTCATACCTTATTTAAACTATATATCTCTAAGCGTGATTTTTTCTTTGTCCGATTGGGTACTGATACGGATTTAACTCTTTTGAAAAATTTTTGTTAATGCCGTAAAAAATATCAACAACATTTTGAATTATTCAATGACTGTGCGCACTTCGATAAATTCTATTGAATGTAACAACTGAGATTTTGATAAAATTTCTTCACCACGTACAACATATCAAGGGGTAAGTTTTTAAGATATTTTTTACTCAGGCACATATCTAAGTCGATCGATTCATAGTGTATATCACTTTGTAATAATAAAACCTATTCAGTAAGAAAACAAAATCAAGTTTTTTTTATGTGCAGCTAACTTAAATAGTAACTTAGAAAAATAATATATAATGACCACTATAATTTTCTATTTTTAGAATAATTTTTTTTTGCTTATCTATTATATCAATTATTTAATTATCATGTTAAAAAAATTTAGGCAGGTTACCTTTATCCATTAAACATAAATTTATAATCAATTTTTATTGATTTTTTATGCGGCTGTTACATGTTTTGTACCGTTGTTGCTTTTTATTTATTTTCAAAAACATCCAAGAGTATATATTATGTGTGCACAGTCATAAAATATTGGAAAAATTTATATTTTGTTTAGAAATTTTACTTCTGGTGAAATTTTTCGAAAACCATAAATGGACATGAAGCAGTGAAAAAATACAAAAGAGATTCTCCAATTGGAAACCAATATATACATATATTAAAATATTTACGTTAGTAGCTTGCAAAATCGAAACAAATCCCTAATCATAAATATTATGTACTTATTACGGTTTTTCGACTATTATTAGAAACTAAGTTCTAGTGAATAATAAAATATTTAAATTAGACACGAACACGTTGATCCTGCGCGTTTATTTGTAACTCTAGATTTAAGGTCTGTATCACATGGATAAAATATAAAAAATATCAACAAACGAAAAAGAAATTAATTGATCATTGCTGTAAACAAATCAATTAAATTTTTCTGATACATTTTTACATTGTAGAAAGCCCATTATAATACTTGATACAAAACTTCAGTAGCCATTTAACAATGGCAATAGTAACTCTTTTCGTATTTGTAGTAACATTTTTGTCTATCAATTAAAAATTTTTAAGGATAAAAAATGCATTAATCTCAATTGTAGCCTCCTCATAAATAAGATTTTAAAATAATAATTATGATAAGCATTTAATTTATAAACAAAGTATACACTTTCTGATAAAACAAAATTAACCATAAATATGCCTGATTGAAAATAATTTGCATTAGGATTGATTTAAAATTATATTAGAATATCGATATCTTTAGTTTACAACATAACAGCTTTAGATTTTCATTTTTAATTTCCGTCAAATAATTGGTACTGTGTTCCAAACTTTATGGAAATTATCATTTTTCATCTCTTTTAGTTTAAATTATTGATGGTTATATTATCTTTAAAATATTAAAATAATTCTTTAACATGAATCTGCACTTATTACATATAATGTAATTTGAATATCTTAGAGAGTAATTATAATATTAGAATTCCTTTAACTTCCCATAAATTACGATGGTTAAATATGATATTGATATTAACCATATCTTCCTATGAAATAGGAAATAACTATGCTACAGCCAATTTCTACTTAGTAAAACCCAAATTTTTGAAAAGTCTGATGATTTATATTTAATTATTTTTTTATTAAATGAGGATCAAATCTCAAGAGTTATTTTTTATTGAGCTATATAAAAGTTTATTCAGGGTTTAATAAAATTAACGTAAGTAGAAAATCTTGATATAAATGAGTTAATGGAAAAAAGATAAGTATCAAAATTCTTTTACTTACTCGATCCAATGTCTGAAGTTCTAATACTTAAAATTAATGACTTTCTTTATAATTAGATTTTAGTAAGGGAAAAATTATAAATTATTTTAAATAAATTTCTTTCAAATGTTATTTGCTGGTAAGAAAATTCACATATGGGAATGACAAAAAATATTAAAAGTGACTGGAATAATACTAAATTAATATTACAAATTTTTGCATGTCAGATTGAGGCAAGATAAAACTGTAAAAATAAAAACAAAATTGTACAAAAATGTAAAAAAAAATATAGTTATTTAATTGTTAAAGTTTCATGCAATTGAATTCACAAATATCTGTGAAAGTTTTATATAAAAATTCATCTTATTTTAATTCTGCCCTTGCCAGATACATTTTATATGGGTATAAAGTGGAAGAAATCTAATATTGTGAGACATTTAGGTTTGTTTAAATCATAAAAAAAATTATTTTGTATCAATATATTTATTTATATTTATTAATTCTTAAATTTTAATAAAATATATATTTAATTTAAGCAAGAAAACGATAATTGCAGGCAAATATTTATAACAAAAATATAAAAAATGACATAAAGTGCTTAGAAGAATAAATAAGGCTTCTTTTATAAATTTGAATTATTATTTCTCTTATGTTAAAAAAATATAAAATACGTAAAATTTCATTACGAGATTATATTTCTAGGTAATTTTGATTTGTTTACACATATAATCCTGTAGCTCAAAAATGAATTTTTGTTCAACCCTTTATCTAAAATTTTTTAATAACAAGATCGTTAAATTGAATATATGGGGATGCTTTTTATTGCAAAACATAGAAACCACGTTTAATTCACTCCTAGGAAATTAAAAGAATCTAACATGCCGAAGTGTGTTTAAATCGTGTTTGTCTAAAAATTAAATATTTTATCAAATATCAAAAATTATTAACCGTCATTTTTATTCATTATTAGTGAAAATAAATCAGAACAAAACCTGTTTTTAAAAAAATAAAAAGGGTTTTTTTGCTGATTTTAGGTTCAAAAAATATCACTAGGTGTGATCAAAAAGATTTTTTCACATTCAAAAAAATTGATTGAACAGGATTTAGCTAGATTTAAATTGTGCTATTAAATTTCTTGAAGCTTTTATTTAATTTTAACTAATAGTTTTGTTGAGCAGTGCTCTATTCAAAAAAATTTCATAAAAAAATAAATTTTTTATTTTTTTTAAAAACTAAAATTAATAGATTGTAGAATTTCTTAAACTCTTTTCTTTAATCTTTCACACAATTATTCATACCTCACTAAAAATCTTAATTTTCACCTCAATATTTTAATAATTATAATGGTCACGATATAAATCATCATTTTTTACCTCACAAATTCCTTAGTCATAAATTAGAATTTTTGTAAATTAAGAAAACTTAAAAAAAAGGTTATTAATACTCATTTACTTTAAAATTTATTAATAAATTATAAATAAATAAAAATATTATCAATTATACATATGTTTCATTTACATCTAAGATTAAAAGTTCTAAAGATGTCATATTATCTTTGAATTTTATATTGTGGAAGTAAAATATCTGATAATAAAGAAATTCCAATAATTTTATTAGCTTGCCTTAAGATATTCCTAGCCAATTATTTTCAGTCTAAATGCTTTTATTATTTTCTTAACTAAATCAATTTTCATTACATTTTATTGAAATTTGCTATAACATTTAATTAAATGGCAACATTTTCTATCCATTGATATATTTGAAAAATTTTTTTATGCATTAAAATTTAAATAAAAAACACTATAATCTTCGATTATTATAAAAAATATTTTATCGGCACGATAGAAATATACAGATAAAAAAAAGTTGACTCAAATCAATCACATTAATACAAACGATAATTATATCAAAATAGTATTTCTTTTTAGGAAAGCAAAATGTATAAGTCAGAAACAGTTAGCCGAGATATATACCTGATATCCGATTTTAACTGCTTACCTGTTTCATTTCGTTGATCTAACATTATATATTACTTTATTTTTAAGAAAATCATTCGATAAATTTTTGATACGATCCAATTATACATTCGCAAAAATTCAAATCGTGTGTAGAACAAATTTTATTGTTTCACTTATTCTAGCTCGAAGTGTAAAAGTTCGATTTTAAGCCCAGAGAGCTTGATTAGCTGTGTATTTATGAATGATTTATTCGAAAATTTAATAGATGAAACCTCTAGATATATTTAATCACAGTTGCTGTTAAATTTAAGAATCCATTCCAAATATCACTAAACCTAAAATTTAAGTCAAAGTACAAGATAAACAGCCACAGAATAATTTTTTATATACGACAGTGTATTATACATTTATCTGTGGTTTGAGAGATTGCTGATCAATGTAATGTATCACATGACTGATATTATATTTAAAATAAGATATTATATGTCTTCAAGTTAGATCGAAGCTATTTTTATTTTTAAAAATTAGAATCCCTCTTGAATTCTCAATCATTTCAAACAATCATTTCGAGAGAGTTTTTAAAACCTCAGGGAAAAGTATCTTCAAAATTTAATAATTTTTAAAGTTTCTCATTAAAGAATATTTTGTCAGCTGAATCTAAAATATTTTTTATTATGATAGTATTACAATATATATTTCTTGAATCATTCAAAATATTTTTTACATGATATTATTACAAAACCATCCAAAGATCATCATATATGAATCATAAAATAAGATGCAAGAATCAAACTTTAAAATATTGTCAAACACTGAAAAAAGTCTATTATTTCAAAATAGTATTTATCGGGGAGATAAAGCTGGTTTTAAATGACATGATTCTGCCGATTTATAATTTTTTTATTTAAAAATAAGAATTCTCGTAGTTTTATTAATTTAAAATTGATTCGTCCGGATTCAATAGTAATTTCCTAATCTATATTTTCATTGAAAAAGTGTTTATTTGGGACATTATATCAATATGTCGAACACATGACTTTCCAGATCTTCGCATTTTCGATTTAATCGATTTTCATACATATCATTATTATTTTTTTTAACTAATAAATAAATTACCGATAATTGTTAGTTAGAAAAACATTTGTATGTAAAATTTTTAGTTAATTAAAGATCGAATGATATTCTAAGTCTATCTATCTGACACTTACTGAGTAATCAATATATTGTGGTTTGTGTCAATACGGCTAGAATAGCTACTAAATTAAAAGGGTGGGGCTACCACAAATCTAATTGTATTTAAAAGGAAATTAGTTAATTATAATGTCGCTATTATAGAAATATTTGTTAATTTATTAAAGTTCAAGCGTGAAATTTAAAATATTAGATAATACAATATATATTTAATTTTTTTTATTCTATTATCACAACATCTAAACAGATTTTTTTATCACATTTGTATTTGTTTTCATGATTGATAAATATAAAGTAAGTATTTTAAATCAGTTCTAAAAAATAATCCGCACATTATGATTTGGAAATTAAAAAATTAGAGTAAAGAGATTTTAATAGGTACAACATTTTATCAGAAATATAAAGTAAGCTGTTGAATAAATAAGTGGAAGGTTTTGTATATAATTCATTGATAGATAAACCATGTGAATAAAGAATTGCGTTTGACATTTTTTTAAAACCTATTGCTTTTCGATTTATTATATAATTTTCTAATTTATATAGGTTTTCGATGGTAAGTTAAAAAAAAGACGAATGTTTATAAAATTTTTTAAAGATAAGAGAAAAATATTTCTGTGGTTGGGACCATATTCATTCAATTCTTAACTAGATTTATTTACAATATGTGAAATATTTTATTTAATATTTAATAGAAATATATTTAATGAATATTAAGGGAACAAGTAATAAATAATTATTTTTAAATATTGATTAATATTATTTGTCTATCAAATTTTTTTTATGTAATCAGAAAATGAAAACACCACGTAAATGATAATTTATTTCAAAAAGTATAAGAGATAATATGCAGAGATTACTACATGAAACAAAACATAGTGTTCCGTTAAATCAAAATATTAAGGTTATTTTTAATCAATGTACGGTAAACCTGAAACTAAGTTTAAAAATTTTTAAATATGGAGGTAAAACATCCTCGATAACCGTTTAAGAGAATTTTCTTAATTCTCTCGAAATTCATTTATTGATCATCTCCTGGAGCTTTTTTATTAGATGGAATCGAACTGTTTTTTTAAAACAACACCTATTTTAGACTTGCCATATAAAAATATTACTTAAAATATTCAAAGATGTAATTTAAACTTCTAGTGATCTGCTTTACCTTATTAGTTATAAAGATTTTGGTTTTATCAAAAAGAATTAACTTACCTTTAAAATATTTTAACATCTATTATATACACATATTTCTCATAGAAAGTTCAAAAGCAATACTTCATTAACAAGTATTTTACTGATTTCAAAGCATATAAACCCTGATCTCAAAATAGATCTTATCACGGTATTTTTTACTTTACGTAGTGTTAGAATTACTACATTTAGTCTGGTTTATTTCTTACATTATATATGAGTTTCCTCAAATTACAAATTAAACCATTCTAATATCCAAAGATTAATTATGGTTGAAGCATAAAGTATGTTCTTAGAGCACTGAAATGTATTGAAAATTAATAACTTTTGCCAATTATTTCTTAGAGTTTCTAAAGTGATTGAAACTTTAGTTATCGTGCTTCCAACAGTTGATTCAGATATCATGCAGACATATTGTTTTGTTTTTATACTATCTCATATTGCTCTCTGTAAAACCTATGTTATAGATTATAGGTTACGATATCTTCAATCAGAAATTATCACTCAAAATGAGTTTTAAAGGCAGAATTTCTTTATCTTTTGAAGTATTATTTTGTTAATACTTTTGTAATGTCTAATGATTTTCTTGAAACTACTCTTTCTAATTCTTAAAGAAATTTTGATATCTATTAACTTAATTTGGGTCTACCGGAAGATCTGTAGATCTTTCTTTTTTTTCTGAAACTGCTACATAAGATTTTCCATTTGATGAATCCACTTGAATAAAATTTGACTATATTATATAAACCAAAATATTCATTAAAATATTTTTAAAAAATGTTTTAATAATGTTTTAAAGGTATATATTACAGAAAAGAAACAAGGATATTAATCGTCTAAATGAAATCAAAGAAAAATTTTTAGGATTTATAATTTACGTTAGGATATCGTTATTTCTTAACAATTTAGTATTATTTTTAGTCTAAAAATTAAAGTATAGTATATTCAATGATCCAATGTTAAAATATTCAATTATTAATAAATTTGGATGCAGGCTCTGTTTTATGGTTCTAAAAATAAATTTAGATTAAAGTAGGTGATACTTTATGCACGTTACGGAAAATATCGTCGCGTTATTATCTAAAAATTTTGAATTCTTAAAAACTCACTACACAGAACTAGAGAAATAACAACTGAGATAAACTGTGTTATAATTTAAAATGCAGCACATTATATTATATCAAAACTTTATAAATGAAATATTTCTTTTACTACAATGCAGTGAAAATAGTAAGTTAAATTCATATTTATATAATTTCAATTAATTTATTAAATAAAAACCTGGGATATGTTATTCTTGGTGACAACTTTTCTGGCAATCCATATACTTTCGTATGAGTTGCTTTTAATTCATCATAATTTCCCTATGCATTATAATGATGTAATAAAAGTATCATCAAATTATGTAGAAATTTTCTTACGTATTCTGTTACGTCATTTACAGGCGTTTCCACCTTTACAATTACAAAATAATGAAGATCAAGCTGGATGAAGAACAAAAATATCATTTGAATGTGCATTTGTCTAAAAGAGAAATCCGAAATAATCCCGTTTTGAATGCTATAGATACATTTTTCACGTGATAAAGAAAATTAAAAATAAAATTCCAAAGTATATTTAGATCATATACGCTTGAAAAAAGAGATAAGAAAGCAATTCAATCGTTATTGAAGATTAAGAATATTAGGTAAACTAGGTACAAAAATATAACAATAACTGCTGAAATTGATATTCATGATAAAAAAAATTATTAATTTATTTCGTGTTCAAAAATACTCTACATTATATAATTAAACTATTTCTGGTGAATTAATTCCGATATCGAATTTGGTTCAAAAAAATTTATCGCTGTAATTTAAATAAATAGATCTGTTAGCTCTGAGAGGGCAAATAATAAAAATTTAATTCAAAATTACACAATTAGTGATATATATTTTTATATATGATTTTGGTAAAATTTGTATATATAGAAAAATTTATTTTAGCCTTGGCGTAAACTTTAAATAGTATTATAATTTTGGTAATGTAAAAAAATAGGGCCGTGTAAAAATATAAAAAATAATATTACAAATTTTGAGTTGAAAAAGAGAAATGGGTTTTATATAAATACATGAAACCAAAAAATCTTTAAAAATTATTTCAATGAACCGTCTTTTGCATATCTGAATTTTTTAATTGTTATTTTACCGTTTAGGACTAATGGCTAGGATTTTTAATGCATTAACATTTTTAAAATTGAGAAAGAATTGGCTTTTATAGTTTTCTGCTAGAGAGAGTATTATGTTCGTATTCACTGCAAGTGCAACATGTATCTAGAATAACTAATATGTACGATGTTATGCGACTACTCACGATCTTTACATACACATCATAGAGAATTAAATATCTTTTTTATAAAGTTGAAATTTTATTTAATTGAAACATTTTTTTATGATTTAGTTGACTTAATAATTAATAAAGTAAATCCTTTGTTACTCGCCACCTCTATTAACCGACATGAAATTCTCAACAAAATTTTTATTATTGAAATCCACTGCCACAGCCATTTTCCACAAACCGTCAAATTTTTTTCGGTTTATATAGAAATTATTATGCGGATGACATTTTTATAATCAAAATTTTTTTTTGATTTTTTATCTTAATGTTAAAAAGAAAATGTACAAAACTTGGAAAGCAACAAAAATAGGAAATAATAAGATTACAAGGGACGAATTCTTTGCTGTCAGATCAAAAATTAGCCGAAAAATTTAGTTTTAATTTTAAAAATAAAATTTCACGAAGAGAAGTCAACGATATAAAAAGAAATAAAGCCACTCTTGTACATGAACTTTTTAACTTAAACCAAGATGAATAGAGGCTCTGAATTTGCTGTACAGCAGCAAAGATGGACAATTAACAACTTGGATTAATAATCCTGAAGCTTCTAGTGCTATTATAAATGAAGGTATGATAAAGACTAAAGCGTTATCTATTGCAAATGCAAATTGCATAGAATCATTTAAAGCCTCTAATGGATGGCTAGAAGAATCAATGCTGAAGCTTATAAGGCCAAATCGGAAAATTACGACGATACTTTAAATCTTTTGAAGACTAAAATTTTAAAATATGGATAGGATATTTTCGGTTTAATGCCGATGAAACAAACTTATTTAAAAAGCTAAATCCATCTTCTTCAGCTTGCAGAAATACCAGGTCTTGTTCCAAGCTTTTAATAAATAGAATTTCAGTGCTTTGATGCACGAATATGAGTAATAGTGTTAAACAAAAACCAATAGTCATTGGGAAATATGCGAAGCCACATTGTCTAAAAAACTTTGAGACTGATAAACGTGTTTCTTACACAAATTCTACGAGAGGGTTTATGACTGCGTCTTTATTTACACATTTACATTTAGAGTGGGATTTGAAACTTTTTCTAAGACATAAAACTGGCTAATGGTTATTAATAATTATCCCTCACATAGGATACTTGTTGATTTAAGTTGCATAGAAATAATGATTAGTGTAATATATGCGACCGGAATATATATAAAAGAACGTCTCTAACCACGCGCATACCCTAATCCATTAATATGCTACAATTAGGCCTGTTAACTATAATGTATCATAAATACAACTAATCGGTCGCGTGCAAAACTACACTAAAAACTTTCAGCGCATGTCTGGGATTAATTATATTACATATACCCTTCCTATTTATTCAAACGAGGTATTTGTCGTATGGTCTTTGCGGCGGTCTTCTGATTCTTTGAGGTCGGTCAGCGCACAGCTTCTCATTGTAAAAAATGTTTGTTTCCTCCCTTGCATCAGTCTCTATGTTCGATAAATTGATAGGTTCTATTTCTGCAAAATCTAGTTCTGGCTCCATTGTGAAATCCGGCTTTTCTTCAACTCGTTGTCTCAATTGGTCTATGTGCCTTTGCTTAATTTGGGTTTTTTCATTCACATAATAGGATAACTCTCCCGTTCTAGATTGAATGTCACCTGGATGGAAACTGGACCCTCGATCGTTTTTAACCCATACAGCTTCTTTCTTGTTAAAATTGGTATCGAATACCTTTCTGGCATGTTGTATCTTTTGTGTAAAACTGGCTTCTTCAAGGTTGTGTTTGATGCTTGGTCTTATATTA
>LDMZ01002541.1:0-12275 GCA_001455285.1 Sphaeromyxa zaharoni
GTGTATCTTCCTAACTCCGAATAACTACGCTAATCTACGAGTATCTAATATGCTACAATATGAACATATAATTAAAAAATTGATGTACTTAAAGAAGCAAACAGTATCTCACGAGTATGCACTAACTGTAATTAAAAAGGAATAAATCTTTAATATTTAAATGGCATTCAGGGTAAATAGCAATTTTAATTATCTAAAATTATCTTAAACAGTTAAAAGCACGACCAATGAGAATCATTTTCATTTGTATAGAATCATGATCGATCGTAGGCAATTAAAATATTCGTAAAATTTTTTTGTTTAAAACAGAGGTAAGCAACATACGGCCCGTGAAGTAATTTTTTCCGGATTACTGACGGAATCCAACAAAGCACAGTATTGTGGCCTGAGGCCTCGTTGTCAGACGCTGATGATAACTGCGTTCTCGTCGAACCGTGTATTGATACTTTGTTGATGTTCTGGCACAATCTTTGACGCTTCCAGATATCATATTGTACTACATTATATATGGCAAGTGTAGTATAACACGTGAAAATCTCTATGCAATAATCTATCTCTAAAGCCGCCCGCCTTGCGTATGTACATAAGTTAATCCCCTTCAGCAAGATGACTGCTAGTCACCCCCTTTGGCGTTATCCATTAGAAATAGAATTTATTTTTACAAAAATTTGATTTTTTTACCCATGAACCATCCAAAGAAACGTAAAGTTAACAGTGGGTGGCTAATATTTAACGAAAATTGGAAGCTGAGGTATTTCTTCACAGAAGTTTATATCAAACCAATATGTTTGCTTTGTGAGGAAAATGCTGCTGCATAGAAAGAATACAACATAAGTAGTCACTATTTGAAGAAACATGAAAACTATTGGAATAATTTATTTGTAGTGGAACATCAAACAAGAGCAACAGAACTGGACATATAAGACTTTTATGGCGGCTGAAAGTATTGGTAAAAGGCAAATTGGCCCAGAAGGCTTCTACTCATGCCTGCTTCATAATTGCATACAATATCACTAAATACTACAAATCATTCAATGATAAGGAATTTATAAAAAAGTATATGCTAAATGTAGCTGATCAAATCTGTTCCAGAACACAAAAAAATGTTTGAAGAAGTAAGTTTATCGATAAGAAATGAGTCTCGCCGTATTAAATCAATTGATGGAGACCTGACATTGCAACTGAAGGAGCTTATAACTTCATTGTAACTCTTTTTTATGCCATTAGATGAAAGTATCGATATCGATGACACGACAAAGCTGCTCATATTTGTTCGAGGCATATTAAAAGATTTCCAAATTATCGAGGAACTGATTTCTATGGGACCAATGAAGGATACAGTTACTGGGGCCGATTTTTTCGACTGTGTGTTAGGAGCAATTCGTAAGGTGGAGTTATCATCACAGAAAATTGCGAGTATTACTACTGATGGTTGTCTATCATTGACGGGCAAAAATGTTAGTTTGCTGAACATACTAATTGATCATGTTGTACTTGTTGGTTGCAGCAGAGAACTGATATTTTTACATTACATAATACACCAAGACGTGCTTTATAAAAATATGCTTGACATGAAACATGTTGTGGATCCAGCTTTGAACAGTGTTAAATTTATTAGGGCAAGGGGTATAAATCACTGAGACTTTACCACGGTTATGGAAGAATGTGACTCGGATCACAGTGGAGTTCTAAATCGTACAGCTATGAGCTGGTTGAGTGTGGAGAAAATCTGGTAAGGTTTCTGGAACCAAATACAAAAATCTTATTATTTCTGGAAATGAAAGAAAAAGAATGAAATCAACGTAAACAATCAGAATCGCTATTAGATTTAGCATTTCCAGTTGATCTCTTTTAACATATTAATGTTTTGAAAACCATTATTCAAGGGGAAGGGCACTTTTGCTCATGAAATATACTTAATAGTGAAGGCATTCAGGGTAAAGCTAAAACTCTTTTCTTACTAGCTCGGTCAGAATATAGCAACACACTTTGAAACACTTGCAACTATGGCACAAAAAATAATGAAAACTGAAAAGTGCACTAATATAATTTCTGCATTGGATAATTAAATCAGTCGTCGTCTTGCAGACTTCCAAAAAATTGCTGATGAATTTGATATTTTTTCATCACCGTTAACAATGTCATCGAAAAACTCCAGATGCTGTACAACTGGAACTGATTGAATTGCGGGTATTATTCTGGCCTGAAAGAAAAATTTTACTCTGAAATCATTGACAAATTTTATGCATTACTGAATGCATCCAAATATGGCAACATGAAAAAGATAGCAGTGGGACTACTCGTTCTGTTTGTCTCTACATACATTTTTGACCATAAACATTAACAAGAACAAGCTACATTCCAATCTAACTGATGCTTACATGCACTATTTACCGAGAATTTCTACATCAAATATGCACCAAAAATCTAAAAAACTTTTCGACAAAATTATTGATCCCAAATATCTAATTGATTTTAGTTTCAAATAGAAACTAATGTCCATGAAATATTGTACCTCAATAGTCACGAAAATTAGTGCATCTTAATAAAATGAGTAATTAATCAAGTACTCTTAGTATCTTTTCGTAGTAAGCTTTTGACTTCAAAGTTTAGATTACATTGTTACTTGTATTAGTGAATAATTATGTGATTAAGATATTAAACGCTTATTATGTAATAATTCGGTCCATAAAGTAATTTATCTCCCCATATCTTGCCCTCTTACAGGAGAAGTTGCTCTCCTCTGATTTTAACAATTTTTTGACACAAAGCTTATTACAGATATGATTGATATTTGTGCATAGTACAAAATTTTTTTCTAAATTTATTGGTTTGTATTCGATTGCAATCCACTTTTCCATATAATGATGGATTTGTTCTGTGTAAACAATCATGGACAACGAAACGTGTAAATCAAGATGAATAATCACCTTACACCATATTATATAAAAAATTATCCGTATTAGTCATGGGATCATTCATGTAGCAGTATGTCATCCCTACATTCATGCATAAAGCAATTATTAAAGGATACATATGATTTGTAAAGTTAATTTGAATTTCCATGTGTATATTATTTCTAAGTCAATACTTGATTTGTCGATAATATTTTTCTTATTATCTGTTCTTGAATGCCCAAAATTTTATTTATAAATCATTTTTTTAACTAAAAATATCATTATTACGCTCAAGCAGCTTATTCTCCTTCTTCTGTATTTATTTTGATTTTATTCCAAATCTTGGAGCGTGTAACATAAAGCCTCTAATATAATCCAAACATATTGGTGATGTACATGCACCACGATTAACTATTTAAAATAATTGAACCGCCTTTTGCTGGAGATGTTAGTTTCTATTTCACTTGCAGATGGTTTTCGTTCTTCGCTATTTAATATAATGAGTCAAACACCCCCGAAAAGGTTCATGTTCCGCAAAACCGGAGTGGAACACAAAATCAACAATGCAAGTGAATTCAGTGCAAAATCCGTGTTCACTTATGACTCCCCTCGGTTATCGGTATCCCAAAGTGTACACCAATATGGCACTACATTTTAACTATGAAAAATTTTTTATGGCTAATATGAATGCATAGTAGTTTTTGGCCTATATATTCTTTTTAATGTATTTATATCATCTTAATTTTTAATGATTTCTCTTCCTCACCCTATTTTCATGTAAATGAATCTCTTTGAACCTAAATATAGGAACTTTGAGATATTGTATTTTAAAAAGAAATCATAAGATCAGAATATGGGTTCTGATAATTTATATATATAAAGCAGTAAATTCTATAAAAATATTATGTCGTATAAGGTTTACGGTTTGAACCTATCATTAAAAAAATTTGATGAAGAATTGTCTAGCGAGATATTTGGGTTTCTGTTATAAAGCTACAAAGAAAAGGAAATTATTCAAAAATATTTATCAGTCAATTATATTTGGAGGCTCCTCTTCCTCTTCTAATTTTTTAGTTAAATTCCTGCAATCTTCCAGAATGATCCTGTTAAGCTTCAGCAATTGAGTGTATTCCAGGTAAAAGTATTTATAACGGATTGTTTGATGGACAATAAGTATGCTATATGAAACATAGATCTATCAAAAATTGTATACCACAACGCAGCAAATACCAGAAAAAGAAAGGTAGGTGAGTATAAGTATTTCCTGAATTCGCTAACTCCTCTAAGATTGTAATAAATAGTTCCTGTTAGTTTTTGAGAAATAGTATGCCTAGGAGCATTTTCAAGGCATGTTGATCTAAATATTTTATTTATGTTGAAAAGGAAAACCCAAAAGGACCGCAACAAGATGCGGGAATTCTACGAATTTAATCATGATATCTTAATAACTACATACAATGACAGAATGTATCCATTGGTAAAAAGTGCAGCTAAAAATCCGATATAAAGCATTCGATCCATCATGGTCCTAAGAAGCAAATCCACATAGATAGTGTCCTTAACCTTCAAAAAATTTTTCAGTGCAAACTAAATGAGTTAAAAACTTTTGTAATGATAGGAACCTTTAACATGAAGAATCGAATAAATAAATGCATAGAAGCAATAAGAGTGGTAAAAGTGGAGAAGATTGCTCCTAACCTTGAAAATAATTGACTAGGTGAATCTTATATATATTTAATTTAATTGCATGAAGGTGAACAGTATAAATATAATATATCTCAAAGCAAATAAATTATTTTTAAAAAAACCTAACGCTCAGTTTCTCCAACATATAAGACAGTAAAAAGACTGCACAGAGGTTAGATTTTTAGGGAAAGATTATTCTAGAACTTAGTTATAATATCTAGTGTTAAGGTCAAGTCTTTGTAAACGAATTTTCATCTTTTCGAGGAAATAATGTATGGATACCACAAAATACTTTTATTTTAGTGTAACAAATTTATAAATTTCCAAGAGGTGTAAAAAAGCTCTACATTAAAGTAAACAGAGAAAAATGTATATGAATTTTTATTACATGAATTTAGAGTCAAATTAACAAATATTTTGCAGTTGAGAAGTAACAATTGAATGTTTAATATATTTAAAATCTCTGCGACTCTTATAAAAGCTTTTGTTTTCAAAAATATTTTGATTAAGATCCCAATCAGTGCATGTTAAAAATATTTTTAATTTATATTTCAAAACTGATAATAAATTGATTTTTCAAGGTAATATCAACCACCCTGTATTAACCTATATCAGTGTTTATGTAAGAATATTATTTAATCGGTATTAGTGTTAAGTAAAAATTACCGTTCGTAATAAAAAAATAAATTAATGACTATACGAATTATTGGATCAACCATAACATATTTTCATGGGAGAAAACATGAATTTGGAAATTGGTTTAGGAAAATTTTAATGTGTATTTTGTTGTAGTGATATTTTGGCACCTCTCATAAAATCTTCGGAAAAGATGTGATTAATTAGTGCCAATGATTGATCCTAAAAGATAGAGATTGAGAAGTAAAAGTTATTATAATCCAACGGAAGCAAAGATCTACAATTAAAAGTGTTGTAAAAAAGCGTTTATGATGCTTATGATCTGAATGGCATACACAAAAAACGAATCTATTTAAAAAGGATAGTAAATCCAAAGATCCAATACGTATCTAAAGGACCAAAAATATTATACAGCGGGATGAAGAATTTAGAACTGATCAAGCATGATTAAAAATAAAATATATACAAAGGTGAGGCAAAAAATGTTATGGATACACCTAAAAAAATTTTGTTAAAAAATTCATTGGTGTTTAGTCAGAAAGGATTAGTGACAGATTGACGAAAGTTTATTTGGAAAAGCGAATATTTACCAGGAAACTCCAAATGGACAGTAATAAATGTATAGGGATTTCTAACAAAAGTGCTGTCAATGAATGATCGAGTTTTTCATCTTTGATCATCTATGCATTATATATGTGGTGGTCATACGTTTCAATTGGTAATTTTGGAAATGTTAGTCGTTTTAAAATAAATCCATAACAAGCATTGATAAACAATGTTAAAATACATTCATTATATATTGAAATTCATTAAAATAGATAAAAATTGACTGCTAAATCATTGAAAGACAGCAAGGAAACATTAATAAAAAAATTTTCCAAAAGGAATTGAATAAAAGCACAATTAATATGAAATAATTAATTTCATCAAAATTATTTATAAAACTTTTCATTTATTTCTAATAGAAATAAATTCAAGATAAGCTATAAGAGCTAAAAGTTGTTGAATATTTCTTAGATAGCATTGACCATCAGAAATTTCTAATTAATTTTTTGGATCTATATCGACCATCATATACATCCTCTAGTCCTTCTTTATTCGGAATAATTTATCAAATCTATGGGTAAATTGTAATTTAGTTTTTATGGATTTTTAAATAGTAGCATGTATTTGTGATAAGAATTTTTGGTAAAAAATCTAATATGATGTACTAAGCGAAAAATTATTAATAAGAAAAAAAGGTAATTTCAAAATATTTTGATGCGATCATGCTTACTGATGTAAATTTTTATAAAAAGTAGGAATTCTCTTCCTAAGGTTGTCATAATCTATTTTATTTTTATTAGTTTTTTTTACATCTGTTCAAAGTTTAATTTTGTAATAAATCAACCAATTTTTCAAAATATTATGAAAGGTTTTCCGAGGTATCTTAGATAATGGGAGTTTTTCAATTAACAGCACAAAATAAAGGTTATTAAAGGGACTTTTTAAGTAAATAAGAAATGAAAGGAAACATTATACCAAAATTAAGCATGCTATACATAAACTTAATTTTGATTAATCATAATCGTGTAGTAGGAATAAAACTATTTAATTAGGGATGAGCAAAAATACTCTACTTCTTAAATTTCCTAAAAATAAAAACTCGTATTTATATTCTAGTGAAAAAGATTTAGTTAAATTATCATACCATGTTTATATATTCATAGTGCTTAATTTTGTTACATGCAATTTTAATATTAGACAAGATAGGGTTTCATTTGCACCAAGTCTCCTAATAAACTTTAAAATTTAAATGTAATGATTCTTATGTTTAAGCATTTTTAATCTATGCTGTGAAAGGTTTAGGACTACATGTGAAGAAAATGTAAACATAATAACTTAAATCATTAATGGTGGGTCAATATTTTGGAAAAAATTCACCGAAGTTTATAGGATAAACAATGGCATTTGACCACGAATTCAATCTCTCACAGACTTGGGCACGTACATATCGTCAACTGTTTTTAAACAATATGGCTGTAAAATTATTAATAAATTAATTAGCAAAACTACATTTTAATTAAAAAAAATTAATTTTTGTTCGGAAATTTCTGCATTGTAAGCAAGGTAAATGTCAATATATTATCTTCCATCACTGTCTCTGCTGATATTTAGATTCTTAGCTTAATATGGGTACATGGGATATCTCGTATCTGAAATTGAACTGAACGTGTTAATCAATTTTCTCACCTAGCAATTTTCCAAAAATGGCGGGAATTTTTAAAACTTATTTATCAATTAGTAATAATAGTGTTAAATTTTGCTCGTAGATTAAGACGTGGATCATAGATTTTAAAGCAATAAATTTGTATTACAGGCACTCTTTTCGTTGAGACTAGCATTAGTCATGGAAAGGTACGTAAGGGTGGTTGGAATTTCTAAAATATTTTTCTAACTAAACATACACAGGTAAAACAGCATGATCATACAAAAAAACTATTTATATTTATTTAATCGATAGTCCTTGCCTATTCAATGAAGGCTCTAAATTGAGTTGTTAAATATATATATAACTTTTTCAAGATCCACACATAATAAGAAGGCTAATGTAATGTGATAGTGTAAAATATTCCATGTTTCCCTTCTCAGGGCTTCAAAAAATGAATAAAATAGGAATCACCGAATCTGAATTATGATTAAATGCTTGGCCTGAGGTTATTTTAGTTGAACTTAACGGCCATATACTTGTTATAAGAAGCTAAGATATTTCATTTTATTAAATCATTAAGAAATTTGACGTACTCAGAGTATTTCCTTAATTTAATGCCTCTTGAATAATCAAATTCAGAAGCATCATAAAGAGTTGGGAAGAATTATCCTATTTATGCTTTTTTTTATCAGATGAGCTGAATTTAATGGCGTAAGCTTTGCCTATACATCAGAAAATGGAAATATTAATCATGAAAATCTGAAAAATTATTTAAAAATCTAAGATATCATAAATTATAAGGTTTGAAATATTTTTTGTTTTTATTATAATTTTAGAATGTATATACGCAGGCTAGCATATCATGATGTCTTTACAAACCTTCTGGTTCCCTTTTCTAATTATTTTTTTTCTTAGCTATGGAGGAAAAAGCCTTTACCTGATCCTTGTGTTTTTGGAGGCGGTTTAGTAAGATGGGACTTACCTCCAGCCCGCTTTTGCATCAGGTTAGGTGCCATCCAGAGCGCCCCAGCGCTCCCGGGAGGCAATGTAGGGTTTTCACCTACTAAAACAACCCCCATTACCTACTTTGTACTAGGTCTACGCTACCTTATCAGGCCTTCGCTCTTGTTTTGATATTAATAATACAACCATGATATATATACGAATACCTGGGTATTCGAAAAATTTAAGATATCTAATCGACCATCTAGAGTTTAAGTTTAACGACTAAAACTCTAAATATCAAGGCATAAATAATCAAGATTCAAAAAAAATTGAAAGGTTACGCTTAGTTTTTGGCTTTGATAATGTATAGTAATTAATTAAAATATTTTTAAACAAAGTTACGTACGATTTATGATTTCTCGAAGGATTTGTTTACTTTTAGTCATTCTATGCTGTTTTTCCATCCCCTGCAACTTATGTTTTCACTTAATATCAACCACGTTATATTCCTTATGTCCCATGAAATAGCAATGATTATTTTATTATCAATATTATAACACTTTTTTTTAAGTTTGACATATATATATATATTTCTTTCCAAAAGGGAAGAATAACCGATAAAAATGGGACTATCAATGTGTGAAATTAATTCATTATATAATAAATATATTTTATATAAAACTCCAGCCAAATTAATTAAACTTGAAATCGTTAAATAAATTTTTCAGTCCACGAAAAAGTTGTAAAATATGAATTATTTAATACATGAAATGATCAATATAAAGTTATATATTATTACCAAAAGAAGGTGTTATTCGACTAGAAATGTTGTTATTTTGCTGGATTATCTTTGAAGCCATCCCTTAATTGCATTACATGAAAGCATTTATATTATATTAAAATTTTTTATATCAAGAAAAGTTTGGCACCATAGTATGTGGACAGTTTTGGTTAGAAAATACTGTAAAATTATTAATACATTATCAGAATTCTTTCAGAAAGTTTTAATTTTTCATGAGTGAAATCGCAAATTTACTTATAAAAAATCAAGTAAGGTAATTAGTTTTCAGATTTGTTCATACGAATAAGATATCCTGTTATTAATTTCTTTTATGCTGTAATGCCTCGAAATATTAAGGAATTTTATAAAAAATTGATGAATTCTCTATACAAAAGAGAGACTTCTAATATATTTAGTACAATCTTACTCATGGAAAATGAAAAAGTTATTAATATTTTCTTTTACATTTACAAAAGATTTAAGGCTATTTGCCTTGTTAAATAAATTTAAGTGGAAAAATAGCAAAATTTATACCCTTAAATTCTATTTTAGAAAATACAGAGGAGTAAGACTTTTAAAATGGTAAATTAAAAAATAGTTCCGATATGGAACTAATCTTGTTATAGAATTTTTTGTTTGAAAAATATTTTACCACACTTCCATTTGAAATATTACTAAATCAAGCATCATATCTGCAACATTGACTTCAATGCGTTTTTCCTTCTTTTTTCTGAAAATTAATCTAAAAATGTAAGAGATTAAGAATATATTATTACTTCCATAAAAATGCAATCAAAATACCAACGTAACTAGCTCCGATTTCTGTGAGAAGCAGCGATAAAAAGTCAATGCCATACATCCCTTCCCAACACTGCATTTGAAATAAAAATACAAATTTAATCATACACTATTGCAGTCCGTCAAAGACATCCTGCGATAAAGAAGTAGGCCAAATGATAGGAAATGAAGCATCAGTGATCTTCCAAGATAGGTTATAAGATGATGAGTAGGATTATATGATTCCAAAACCATAAGTTTCATTAAAAATTTAAAAGCTACCCTTGTTCCTTTTATCGTTAAAGATGGAAGAAACGCCAGTAAAAATTCAAACCCATAGCCACCACTTCTTGACTATTATTTTGTCATAAAAATATTTTTAAAAAAACATTTGCAAATGTAAAGGCTAAATAAGTGATAATTAATGCTAATAAACAGTAAAGGAATGATCCTATCCACATAACGATTCGAATTGACCAAATTCTTCTCGTAGCAATTACTTGCTCTGGTTTTACTAACTGTTTGTGCTTAAGGTGGTTTAAGATATCAATAGCTGCCATTTTCAACATATTTCTTACTCTTTTGAAAGTTTTAACATTAAAATTAAATGCTGAAAATATTATATCAGCTGTACTTTTAGAATTCCTTTTTTTCATTATATCCTGATCAACAGAAGAGGACCTAATTATATTTTTAAAAAGAATCTACTAGATGACTTGCTAATCAGGAACAAAACGAACAAGGTGTATAACAGAAATAGGTAAAAAATATATGCTGTGTCGAAGTTATACCATGAAAGCATAGACTTATAACGAAAACCACCATATAGTATGCCAGGAAAAGTTAAAATCTATTTGCATTAATAAGTTGAATCAAATAATTACCGATGATCTGACCTCATTATATATACCATCAGCGACGTTTGATTGTAGTGAAGCGTTCCGTGAAACTTGCATTGATGTACAGTCTCCTTTAATTAAGGCTTCGTGTTCTGGACAATTTATGCCAGTGTAGTGACACAATAGAGTAGGTAGAAACAAGAACATAAAACCAATAAGAAATATGAAAAAATAGGAAGAAGAAAAGAATATAGTATATTCGAAATAAATTGCCATTCCAGAGCCAAATCTTGCTAAATAACATTAAAATTTTATATAAAAAATTGGAAGCAGTGTGACATTCAATTTTTTTCAAAATACTAGAAATATAATAATTTCTTTAAATCCATTTAAATATAAATCCGACATATTTTGTGTTTTCAAAGCTTATTACTGTGTTCTATACTAGTTCTTAGTTATTTAAAAATTTAATACAACTCAAATAGACTTTTTAAAAATTCTTAGGAGAAATTTATGCTGAATGTTAAAAATTAAGTATTTTTAAACCACAAATACACCGATATAACATTTTTCGAAACAAATACAAGCATTACTATTGATATTTTCAGTATTTACAGATATTTATATGATAAGTTCGGTGAGCCTTTATACAGATATTTAATATTTAATTTATCTAAACAAAGCAAGATTATTCTTCAAGCCAATTTTGTTTATTTATCCGTTTATAAGCTTGAAGAATGTATAAAATGATCTGTTGAGCGTTAACTTTTTTAAATAAAAATATTTTATTAACAAATAACAATAAACTCTAAAATATTAACAAAGTTTAGCAAAACTTGATAAATAAATCTATTTGATTTCATGAGTTTTTAAAAACGGATTTTTGTAGGTGTTGGGTGTGAGTATCGGTAGTATTGGTATTACTGAATACTTAGAAAACTGTATTTTCACTTTTTGTAAAAGGTTAGTATTAACTTTAGGCAACGATTGTACACGTAAGCATCTAAAATATTTCCCGTTATAAGCTCTAAGATAAAAATAAATTTATCCATTATTTTAAGTTACGAATGAATGATTAAAAGAGGAATTTTTATTTTTGATATTACTAAGTTGTTATAAAAAGATGGTAGTAAATTCCGACTATCTGATAATTTCGTGACCTACATGTTTCTTTTTTTATGCCAAAATTTCCATTAATCGGAACCAAATTAAATAATACAGTTTATTACTATTGGTTTTCTTTAAACAACAGTTTTGGTATATTTTGAAACTCTCTGAATATAATTTATATGAAGATAATGAACCTTTTAAAACAAATATATATAAAAGATGAGAAAACGTTTGGCCCGATTTAAATTGCATAATCGAAATATAGTATAGTTATCCAAAGAACAAATTTATTAAACAAAATCTCAATTAATAATACAAAGTTTTTATAAAGTACAAAGTAAATGTTCAAAATGTCCACCTTGCTGTTGAATGCACTTTTCAAGTCTTCCTGCCACACTTCGACAAACTTTCAT